>VMDO01027022.1:0-25833 GCA_007922755.1 Pedetes capensis
AAGTCACCAGATGGAACATACAGGAATTAAATTGACCACATTTGTGGAAGAAGATAATGGAAAAGCTCAGTATCAAAAGAGAGAACAAGACCAGTTGCTGATTGTGGATCAGACCAACAACTGCTTATCTGTAGGTTCAAACTGAAATGGAAGAAATTTAGAAGAAGTGTATGAAAGCCAAGGTATGATCTTGAGTATGTCTCACCTGAGTTCAGAGACCACCTCAACAACAGGGCTGATGCATTAGACAGTAATGATTGAAGACCAGATGAGTTGTGCATGACATCAAAGAAACCATGTATAAAGAAAGCAAAAGGATATTAAAAATAAGGAAAAAAGTCCAAATTACATTTCAGAAGAGACTCTGAATCTTGCTCTTGAATTTCAAACAGCTAAAGTAAATAGAAGACATGATGAATTTACAGAACTAAACAGAAGATTTCAAAAGGCAGCAGAAGACAAAGTCAAATATTATAATGTATTATAATGACATGTGCAAAGAGTTGGAGATAGCAAACCAAAAGAGAAGAACATGTTCTGTTTTTCTCAAGCTTAAGAAAGTGAAGAAAAAATTCAAATCAAGCAGCCTATAGTGAAGGATTCTACAGGAAAAATATTAAATGGTGCAGAAAACATGAAAGGAAGATGAAAGGAATACAGAGTCATTATAACAAAAAGAATTAGTGGGTGAGCAACCATTTCAAGAGGTTGCATACCATTAGGAACCAATGGTACTACAGAATGAAGTAGAAGCTGCCTTTAAGGTATTGCTGAAATATAAGGGTCCAGGAATAAATGGAATACCAATAGAGATGTTTCTATAATCAGATGCAGCACTGGGGGTGCTAACTTGTTCATCCCAAGAGATTTGGGAAACAGCTATCTGGCCAACTGACAGGAAGAGATCCATATTTGTACATATTCCCCAAATAGGTGATCAAATCAAATATGGAAATAATCAAATGATATCATTAATATGCATGTAAAATTTTGCTAACTATCATTCAAAAGTTACTGTAGCAGTATATAGACAGGGAACTGATGGGAAATGAAGCTGGATTTTGAAGAGGACATGGAACCAGGGATATTATTGATATCAAGTGGATATTAGCTGAAAGTAGAGAATACCAGTAGATGTCCATCTATGTTTTATTTGCTAGGCAACAATATTTGACTATGTGGAGTGCAACATGTTTTGGATAACATTGCAAAGAATGGGAACACCAGAATACCTAATTGTACTCATGATGAATCTGTATATGGACTAGGAGCTAGTCGTTCGAATGGAACAAGGAAACACTACTTGGTTTAAAGTAAGGAAAGGTGTACCTCAACGATGTATCCTTTCCCTGTACCTCTTCAATCTCTATGGTGATCAAATAATCTGAGAAATTGGCCCTTATGAAGAAGAGCACAGCATCATAATTGGAGGAAGATTCATTAGCCACCTGTGTTACGCGGGTGACACATTTTTATTTGTTGAAATTGAAGAGGATTTGAAACATTTACTCATGAAGATCAAAGAACATAGCCTTTAGCATGGATTGCACCTTAACATCAAGAAAACAAAAGTCCTTAAAACTGATTCAGTAAGCAGCTTTATGATAAATGGAGAAAAGATTGGTATTGTCTAAGATTTTGTTTTACTTTGTTCTGTAATCATACCCATGGAAGCAGCAGTCAAGAAATGAAAAGATGTATTGCATTTGGAAAAGCTACTGCAAAAGATCTCTTTAAAGTGTTGAAAAGGAAAGAAGTGAAATGGCACAGAAGACAAAGGTGTGCCTCACTCATGCTGTGGTATTTTCAGAAGAATTGATGCTTTTGAATTATGGTGCTACAGTTGAATGTTGAATATACCATGGGCTACAAAAAGAACCAATAGATCTTATTAGATATGCAACCAGAGTTCTTCTTGGAGGCAAAGATGTTTAAACTGTGTATTTTCATATTTTAGATATGTTGTTTGGAAGGCCTAATACCTGCAGATTGACATCATTTTGGGAAGAGTGGCAGGTCAATGAAAACTGGAGGTCCTTCAGCTAGATGCCTTGACACAGTGAGGCAACAATGGGTTTAAACATAAAAATATTGTGTGGATGGCACCATGTCTTGTAGTGTTTCATCTGTTGCACATTGAATCACTATGATTTGGACTCTACTCAATGGCATCTAATAATAACAAAAAACAGCTACAAGAAAAAGAAATAAATATTTTTCGACAAAGTAACTATTAAAAGTAAAATTAAAATAACGGAATGAATCAAATAATTTTCTGAAAAATTCTTCATTATATTGTTTTTACAATTATTTACAAGAAAATAAATTATTATTAATAAAGGTGTGATTCTGCTATTGTGTATGTATATACCTGATTTCTTCTTGATTCCATTATTAGGGCCTGCAGCCGTAGCCCTGTGGCATCTGCTCCCATCAGATCTCGGAAGCTAAGCAGGGTCGGGCCTGGTTAGTACCTGGATGGGAGACCACCTGGGAACACCAGACATTGTAGGCTTGGGAGACGGACCTGGCAACCCACTCCCAAAAATCAATCCGCCATTGAAAACCCTATGAACAGCAGAGAAGCACTGACAATAGTGTTTCCCCTGTTGTACAGAGGGTCGCTATGAGTCGGATACCGACCCGACGGCACCTAACAACAACAATCAATATTAGGAAAAAAAGAAAAATCATGGTAATGGAGAAAGCCTCAAATATCCCCTCTCTGATATTCAGCCACTATGCACATAATGTCTATCATCAATTTAAACCTCAAACTGCCTCCTACGAAACATGAGCATTTGTGTATAGTGGAATATGCTCACTTACAAGTTTTATGTCTTTTAGAGATAAACAGCAAAGAATAAGTTGATCCTTCACATGCTACTTATCAGTTTCATGTGAATATGCCAAGTCTGATTCTGGTAGAAATTTTTCCTGCAACTGAAAAAATAATCTCACTTTCTACTGTGTATAATGCACTTAATAGTAGCATCTATTTCATAGGGTTTTCAGCACTAAATGAGATAATCCATATATAGATCCTAGAAAAGAACACAGTACACTGTGATCAGTCCATCCTTATGCAAATAAATTGGTCATTTCATTCTAAATTTCAAGTCTATTTACATAAGGATGGGTCATAATAGTTAATATTTATGCACTGCTTTCTGACCAAAGGAGTGGAGGGATAAAGTTCTACTTTCTATGCACACTCTTATTTTAAAGTTGCCAAGTAAATTGTTTTGCAGTTCCTTTGACAATTCAAAAGGTTATTTTTATCTCTTTTCAAGATTCCAATTTTCCTTTTTGGAAGATTTTATGACTCCAACATCCAAAACTGTACAAGATTCCACTAAAGAATTGCAGGAAAGTACCTTCCTTGAGGCAACATAAATCAATGTCTTTCCATAGAATGACTTTGCCTATAAGGGGAAGAAAACCAGATTCACTAATTTCCTTAAAATAAGTTGCTTATCCCTACTTTCATTGTCTTTTGTAATGTAATTTTTCTCACCTACATTGGTCATAAGTCTTCTTAACAATGCAAATTCCATGCATCGTTGAAAGCACAGTTTAATACCAATCTTAGTCCACTTGGCAACTATAACAAAATACCTTAGACTGGGTTACTAATTCCATTCATAGGGGTGGAGATCTCATGCCCTAAATCAATTTCCAAATGCCACATCTCTGAATACTGTCACATAGGTTAATAACTTCTAGCATGAAATTTTGGGGAATGCCAACATTCAAACTATAACAACACCCATCCTCTCTGTAGAGCTTTGAGTAATTTAGTGCTCCTTCTCAAAACTCTTATAGCATCTAGGTTTTATTACACAATTTAAGTCTTTGATCTCATATTGCCTTGCATTATTCATTTTATTTTAATTTCTTTATTCCTGATTCACTAACAAAATTATAAGTTTCTTAAAGGCAAGGACCATATCTCATAATTGTATTGTGCCTTCCACAAGGCCTAGCCCATTGTGGATTTTCAATATCTATTGATTAAACTGTGTGACCACAGATATTACCATTCTTGGATGATGATTTTTTTCTCTTCATAGTATTGCACAAAGATCCTCCATAAGATAGAAAAATACAGGTGTATGCATAAAAGTAAAACTGTCATGAAGTAAGCTAATTTGGAAGTAGAAAATTATATATTGCCACATTTGTTTTAAAGATATTCTTCCACTTGTATTTTGACTCAAAGGTAGTTTTTCTGAAAGATGAGGGCAAAATGAAGTAATTTGACCTGCGGTATAGTTTGAAAATTAGACTCAAGAATTTAAGGTCTTATAAACACTTCTTGAAGACATAGTTTCATATTTTCTTGAATGATAGGTTGCCACAGTGAAAATACTGCTAAAGAAACTATGTCATGAAATTTTAATATCTCGTGCAATAGTTTGGTGGCTTTGGGCTATTGACATTCTAGGAACTACACTCAAGTCCATTAAGAAAGTGATGAAGTTCAAAACTACTTGCTGTCCTTTTCACAACATGTAGCAGTTTAAATCTGGTATACCAGACTTGTAATGAACCACATTCATTTAAACATTTTATCCATATAACTAAACTTCTGTGAAGCAAATTTCTCATTCTGTCATCTTTCTTTCCTTTCTGTCCTCTTTCTTTCCTATCAGAAGAAAACACTATTTTTTCTAAGAGTTATGCAAAGACCTCTATTAAAGGATACAACTTTCACAAGACAGAGTTACACATACTTTCAATATTTTCCAGACCTTTGCCTCAGCTATTATTTAATACATTATTCAAGAATCAAAGCACAGATTGTTGTTGTTGTTAGGTGCCGTCGAGTTGGTATCTGACTCATAGCGACCCTCATAGGGTTTTCAATGGCTGACTGTTTCGGGATTGCCTTGGGAGTGGCTTGGCAGGCCCTTCTCCCATTTTTGCCGTGCTGGGAATTGAACTTGGGTCCTCAGAGATGGCAGAGCAGTGCTCTACCAACTGAGCTAAATCCCAGCCCCAAAGTACAGATAGGTTACTTTATATGAACCATTAAACTGAACATTAAATATTTATTAGAGGGAATATAAATAAGGAAACATTATCCTTTTTGAGTTAAAATTTCCTACAAACTCAATTTAGTCCACAATCACAATCATTCTCAGTTGGAATGCCAAACTCAGTTGGAAATATTAATCTCTCAAGTTTGACTTTAAAAAAAGGTGCATTTTTCTCTCCTATGTAATCTAAGGAACTGGGACATTCAAGTTTGAACCTTTCAAATCTTTTAGTTAGGTACAATAAACTCATCTTGGATATTTGAGATTTAGGTTCAGAAGATAAAATGACTTACCCAGAGCCGCATAGCTGCATTTGTAAAGCTGAGAATAGAATCTCTGTGTTTAATTTCCATTTTTATGTTCTTTCTACTATACAATACTGAAAAATGAAGTGTATTGACTTGAGGCCCTTATTGTTATAACTCTCTGTAGTCCCATTTTTGTTGTTTGGAGTAAGACAGAATTAAACATTTCGTTTTTCACAAGTAGTTACCCATGCAGTAAGTATTGCATTACATTCGTTTCCCCAATATTTTTTCTTCTCTAAATTCCTCTTCTCTCTGGATATTCTTTTCTAGACAGTCTCAAGTTTGTCAAAAATCTCTCCCCAATTGAATATATGTAAACATAGATGTGGTATGAGCCTGAATCTTCTTAATACCTGACCCTAATTTTTCTTCATCCTACAATAATCTTTGTAAGTGTATATTATTATTATCTCCATTTTATGTATGAGGAAATTGGGGTTCAGAGATGATAAGGAATTTGTTCACAATCATGTTGCATTTAAGTATGTGTGACCACATGTTGTTGTAGCATATCCTACACATCCTTCCAAATCTATTGACAAACTTATGTATTAAGCACCTATTATTCAATGTTGTTGTTATTAGGTGCCATCAGGTCATGTCTAACTCATAGCGACCCTCATAGGGTTTTCAGTGGCTGTTTCAGAATTGCCTTGGAAGTGGATTGCCACATCCTTCTCCCATTTTTGCAGTGCTGGGAGTTGAACCCGGGACCTCAGAGACTGCAGAGCAGTGCTCTACCAACTGAGCTAAATTCCAGTTGTTCTTATATCTACAAAAAAGCATACACTTCCTACACCACTTGTTTTCAATTAAATTGCACTCTAGGTAAGACAATATAAAACACACAGATACTTGTTCCCTATGATATAAATGCCAAAGTTATGATAGAAGTGTATAGGAAGGAGGAAAATAAGGAAGAAAAACCAGTAGCATTTAAACATTTATCATATATATCTTTAGGTTCATACTCTGTCACAATGCTCCATGTCACATATCACTTCTGGAATGGAAATATCTGTTCAAGAAATATATTATGGTGTGGTTTCACCCACCACATTCACAGGATCTTTCATTGTAGGACAAAGTATTGCACTTAAAATATGGCTCTTTTCCGAGGACAAAATGACCATCAAAGGTAAATATTATGAATTGGTTCAGGACACTGAGGCAGCCATGACAGCACAATTCAAGACACTCATGAAAGAGTGCTTCAGTGGTTCAGAAAGTGAAAAGAATGATGTAATAACTGTGTTCAGAACAAGGGAGGTATTTTGACAGAGAATAATGGCAATGTATCTTTTACTATAATATTTTAAAAATTTAAACATTTATTATATTATTTTATCACACCTCATCCCATGTGCCAGATGTTGTTCTGGCTGTTTTTCCATACAAAATATAAATTATTACAAAACCTCAGTGATGTAAGCATTATTCACTTTAAAGTAAGGAAATTGATACTGAGGCTCATAGTGAGACTGGAAGAAGAAAAGAAAGAAATGTATAAGACAATTTTTAGGCACAGAATAAAACAGTACAGCTGATGGGAATATATATTGAAGAATAGCAAGAGCCAGCACTGCAATCCATAGTAAGCAAGTGAATTGAATTTCAAAGAAGTCACTCCAGAAACATTGGAAGCATTCAGTTTTGACATCAGATTCTCCAATACTTCAGTATATCTGAATCAAC
Organism: Pedetes capensis; assembly: GCA_007922755.1. Taxonomy (NCBI): domain Eukaryota; kingdom Metazoa; phylum Chordata; class Mammalia; order Rodentia; family Pedetidae; genus Pedetes; species Pedetes capensis. Next base: position 7,046 of record VMDO01027022.1, read on the forward strand.
TAACAACAAGAATCTTGTATGTCTGCTCCCAGTCATATTCAATTTTGAAATAATACTGCTAGGAGAATGATGATGAGGGGAATGGGGAAAGGGAAGACAAGTGAGACATCAAAAAGAATTGTTTTAAGTGACCACTTGGATTAGTGGTGCAGTTTCCTGTTAAGTTCACTTTTCTCTGAACAGTACCAATTCCTATAGAATCATTCCCTTGTGTTAAAGTATTGCACCTAAAATATAATCCTATTAAAAATTCAGTCATCTTGAAGGACCATCATAGACTGGCCGTTAATATGCTCGCTCTTATGAATTATGTTTTAAGATTATCTAACATGGTCTAGGCCTGCAACTTTACCACTGTGGCATCTGATCCTGTCAGATCTCGGAAGCTAAGCAGGGTCGAGCCTGGTTAGTACTTGGATGGGATACCGCCTGGGAACACCAGGTGCTGTAGGCTTGGGAGAAAGACATAGAAACCCACTCTCAAAAAACAGCCATTGAATACTCTATGAATAGCAAAGAAGCACTGACAATAGTGTTTCATCTGTTGTACATAGGGTAGCGATGAGTTGGATAGCAATTCTGCAGGCACCTAACAACAACAACATGATCTAGAGCTGTGTTTTCCAATATAAGAGTCATTAATTACACATTGTTATTTAAATTTAATTCTTTAAAGTTAAAGAAAATTAAAAATCCAGTCTCTCAATAATATTATATGCATTTCAAGTGATCAGTCGACACTTACAGCCAATGACTACCATATTGGAAGGTTCAGATATAGAAAGTTTCCATAATTGGAAGAATGTTCTATACATAGTGTTGATCTAATGTTAATATTGTATGGGGAAAAGAAAGTTGAAAGGGATTAGATATTGTGGTTGCCCTGTGGGAATAGGGTTGTGTGGGATCCTGCTGCAAGGATCCTGGGTTCTAGATTTACAGTGAGGTAGTGTAATACATGGCTAATAATTACACTCTATTCTTTGGTCATGTTCACATCATGTAGTTAGCTGAGGACAAGTATCTGAAAATATCATTCTGATGCTTAATATAAGTGAGGATTAGTATAATGATTAGTATTATGAATGTGTCATATTTTAAGGAGACTTGATACCAATATTTAAAAATTAACTTTTACTCCACCACAGAGTATATTCTGCATTGTATTACAATTATGAATTATAAACTTATACTTGTCCTTGAGTTTCATTAATAAAACATGCTTTCCAAAGTGGAATATAAAGTTACATTCATGCTAGGGCCCCATTCCATATCGACTAGTGAGGATCTCTAGGGATGGAGGCCCTCCATCTGTTCCTTAAAAATGGTCTATGGGAGATCCAATGCACAGCTGAGGTTGAGAAACATAAGTACATACTCTATCTGTTTTTTGTTTTCAAATATTATTTTGGACTTTAGAAAGCAATGCATCATTAGCTGAAATTATTTCACAATGTATTGTTGTGAGGTGACTTCAAGTCAGGCTGACTCATAGTGACCCTATGTACAAGATATGAAACACTACCTGACACTATGCCATGCTAGGCACTATTGTCAGTGCTTCTCTGCCATTCATAGGGTTTTCAATGGCTGATTGTTTTGGAAGTGGGTTGTCAGGTCATTCTCCGAAGCCTACAACACCAGCAATTCCCAGACATTCTCCCATCCAAGTACTAACCAGGACCAACCCTGCTTAGCTTCCAAGATCTGACAGGATTGGACAACACAGGGCTATGACTGCAGGCTAAGCATGCTATGTTGTTGTTATTGTTAGGTGCCTTCGAGTTGGTATACGACTCATAGCGACCCTCATATGGTTTTCAATGGCTGACTCTTTTGGGATTGCCTTGGGAGTGGATTGCCAAGTCCTTCTCCCATTTTTGCGGTACAGGGAATTGAACTCGGGACCTCAGAGACTGCAGCACAGTGCTCTACCAGCTGAGCTAAATCTCAGCCCAAACATGCTATAGTAAGCCCTTATTTACAATATAAATATAAAAGATAATATGTTTACTCTTCCACCTGTGGTTGAAGTTCCCTTTTCTTTTCAAGCTTGTAGTATACACCTATATACTTACTACCATCTTCAAACCTTTCTTGTCATCTGTATATACTGATCTTTTAACCACTTTTGAAGATTTTTGGCACCTGGGACATTTTCTTTCTTTCCATTCCAAATCATCCTTGGTAACTTTAAAGTCCATAAGGATTACTCATCCACCATCCATACTTCATAGTATCTCCATCTCAACTCCAACTTTCACAACTTATTCACTTATCTATGCACACAATTGCCCCTGATTTCAAATCTTATAACTATAATCCAAATTTCCTATTCTTGGTAGATTATTTACTTTCATACTTCATTAGGAATTTGGTTCCTTGACCTCTCTATTTTCATGCAACTTATCTGCCTTTTTCAGTCTTTAGGTCATTACTCAGACAAAAGCACATTTCCCATTAAGGCTCCTCTTGCCATGTTCCATTGTCCTTCTATAGCCTTTATGATCGTTCCCTAAAACTCTCCATCCATACACTTTTCTACATTCTTGCCACTGAGCCCAAGGTTTATGACCACTACTGGAGAAGAACAAAACCGTGCACACTGGCAGCACTATACATTCATGACTGCTCAGCGTAGGTATACTTCCAATACAGCCCAAAGATAACTTTCATATATCAATAGTCAACTCTTATTTTGTTCTATAGAACACCTAGTTCAGATCACTGACATTTTTGTCTAGTCCTTCATAACTACATTTTGAATGGTTCATTTCACATATTATTCCACAAACATAGTTATTCTGCTCTGGACTCTTTGTTTCTCATCATCACTGAAAATCATATTGGTATCCACTCTCTTCTTTCTCTCCTTCAGTCCAGTTCTGATGAAGAAGCTATCTGTATTAGTTTACTAGGGCTTCCGTAATCAAGCACTACAAATTAGGTGACATAATTAACACAAAAATATGATCTCATAATTTTTGAACCTAGAATTCTGAAATCAATACGTTCTTAGTGTTATTTCCTTCTAAGGAGTAGAAGGAAAGGATCTATTCCAGGTTCTTCTCCTTGGCTTGCAGATGGCCATATTCTTTCTATGTCCAATCATTTCCCTCTATGCATATTTTTTGTGTTCAAATTACTCATTTTATAAGGATACCCATCATACTGGATTAAAGACTACTGTAATGATTTCAGTTTAGAATTAATACTTTTGCTAAAAGCTTATCTATGAATAAGGGCACATTCTGAGGTACAAGAAAGTCTGCAACATATGAACTTTTGGAATGTGAAGGTACACAATTCAACTCATATGAAATCATACTACTTCCATTTACATGTGCTCTAGATTCATTCCATTTTGTCTTCTCAAGAACTTCACTCCATCATACAATTTTTTTATGTTATGAGATCTCCAATCTCCTTCTCTCACTGAACCTATAATGAAAATCCTCCTTTGAACTTGTATTGCTATTTAGCTGAGCCCTACTTTCTCTCCTTACCTTTAATGAAAATTTCTCTAAAGGAGACTTTGTATATAATTTAATATGTATTTATCTTCATTCCTGTATTAGACCACTGGCTTTCATTCTTTTTATAAATGACCTTCTACTTGCTAAATCTAAAGATTGCTTTACAGGCCTTATTAGATCATTTGTTCTGCTTTGGATGGTATAATTCTTATATTGGTTTCCGTATCACTTCTAATTTTCATCCTACAATTATGACCATATTTTCTCAATCTCCTGCGGTTGGTCTTCTTCTATGTTTGCCTTGATTTTATTCATCCATGGAGTTTCTTTTAAGAATGTCAGACTTATTGAGGTATAATTGATATACAGAAAAATTTACCCTGTATTAGAAGGATTTCAAGGAGATAAGAAAAATGCCAAAGTAGGCTGCCCAAGATAGTCCTTTTCCCCAAGACTCCTGTTTCAAGGGCAACACACCAGTACATTTTCCTTGTAAGAAACCAAGGAATTAGTTGAGTGGTTCCTGTATCCCAATTAAGTGCAAAAACTGGTACATTGAAAGTAGTAAGAAAAAGTGAAACAGCTTCTAATCATAATCCCACCCTTGCCACAGCATCATATGATTTGGTGAGAACCCCACCTCCCAGATTCCCTGAAGAATTTGGACCATATATCTCATGTTCAAGCTTTTGGGGGTGCTAACTGAGGAATTTCAATTTACCATGCCTTTCTTTTTTATTGGAAAATTTTAATGTACACCTTAAGGTGATTCATTCTTACATGATTCTCATTGTGACCTTTCCATATATGGATTTTCTTGTACATTATACATAAAGTTCCCCCTTACCCTCTTGTGTGCTTCCTCCCCCGTCCTACCACTCCACCAAAGGCTTCTCTTCCATTTGCTTATCTTTTTATGGTAATATTGTTCTATATACCCTTGGGTTCCAGTTCTGTTTCATATAGATACTTTTTCTGTACTGAACTTTCTTTTTACATTGTCAGAATTATTACATGAATTTTCTAGACCATCCATAGTAATACCATTCTTAGCATTTTTAATGTTCCAACATCTACATAGGATTTTTTCCTTCTTATTATTTTGATTCAGCTCTCACATATAAGTGAGAACATGTGGTATTTCTCTTTCTGATCTTGTGTTCGTTCACCTAAAATAATTTTCTCCAATTCCATCCGTTTTGCTGCAAATGGCATTATCTCATTTTTTTTTTTGTTGCTAAGTAGTATCCCATTTAGCATATGTACCATAGTCTTTTATCCATTCTTCTGATGATGTGCATTTTGGTTGATTCCATATCCTTGCTATTGTGTAAAGTGCTGCATTGAACATGGAAATGCAGGTGTCTCTGTGGTATGATGACACATCTCCCTTTGGATAAATTCCCAATAGTGTTATAGCTGGGTCATAGAGTAGATCAGTTTTTAGTTTTTTAAGTTACCTCCATAATGATTTCCACAGTGCTTGGACCAATTTACAACTCCACCAGCAATGTAAGAGTGTTCCCTTTTCCCCACAACCTCGCCAGCATTTGTTGTTATTTGTTTTATTGATCTTGGCCATTCTTACTGGTGTAATGTGAAATCTCAGAGTTGTTTTAATTTGCATTTCCTTAATGGCTAGGGATATTGTGCATTTTTTCATGTGTTTCATGGCTTTACAGACCTCTTCATTTGAGAACTTTCAATTCAGTTCCTTTGCCCATTTGTGTATTGGGTTATAGGTTTTCTTGGGTATTTTTTTTTTTTTGTGTTCTTTATAAATTCTAGTAATTAGACCTTTGTCCGATGTATAGGATGAGAAATTTTTTCCCATTCTGTGGGGGTTTCCTTGACTCTGTTAATTTTTTCTTTTGCTGTACACAAGCTTTTTCCTTTCAAGTAATCCCACTTATCTAATCTTTTGCAATTTCTTGAGCAATTGGAATCCTATTAAGGAAATACTTTCTATACCTATAAGATGGAGTGTATTTCCTATCTTGTCTTCTATTAGTTTTAAAGTTTCTGGTTTTATGTTGTGATTTTTTCATCCATGTTGAGTTAAGTCTTGTGCATATTGAGAGATGCTTGTCAGTTTTCATTTCTCTGCACTCAGATGACCATGTTTACCAGCACCATTTATTGAAAAGTTTATCATTTTTCCAGTTTACTTGCTTTGCTCCTTTGTTGAAAATAAGGTGGCTATAGGTGTGTTGAGGTATTTCTGCGTCTTCTATTCTGTGCCAGATGTCTTCAGGCCTATTTTTTGTGCCAGTACCAACCTGCTTTTGCTACCACTGCCCTATAGTATAGCTTGAAGTCAGGGATTGTGATTCCACTTGCATTAGTTTTGCAGCTTAAGAGTGTTTGGCTATATATGGGCTTTTTTGGTTCCATATGAATTTTTGGATCATTTTTTCTATTTATGTAAAGTCAGCCAGTGGCATTTTAATGGGTATTGCATTAAATCTATAGATTGCTTTTGGTAGGATAGCCATTTCTACAAGATTAATTCTCCCTATCCAGGAGCAGGGGAGGTCTTTCCATTTTTCAGTGTCCTCTACTATTTCTTTATTTAATGTTTTGAAATTTTCCTTGTAGAGGTCTGAAGGGTCTTTGGCTAGATTGAATTCAAGGTATTTAATTTTCTGGTGGGCTTTCCTGAATGGTATTTTTCCTGAAATTTCCTTCCCTTCCTGTTTGGAATTGGTATAAAGGAAAGCTATTGATTTTTTTGTGTTCATTTTGTAGCCTGTAACTTTGCTGAAGGAGTTAATTAGATCCAGAAGTTTTATGGTTGAGGTTTTGGGGTCTTTCAGGTATAACATCATATCATCTGCAAATAATGATAATTTGATCTCTCCTTGCCAATCTGTATCCCTTTGATTTCTTCCTCTTGTCTGATTGCCCTGGCCAGAACTTCAATTACTATGTTGAATAGAATAGGAAAGAGAGGACATCCTTGCCTTGTTCCAGATCTAAGAGGAAATGGTTTCAGTTTTTCTCTATTTAATGTAATGTTGGCTGTAGGTTTGTCATAAATGGCTTTTATGAAATTAAGGTATTTGCCTGTTATACCTATCTTCTCCAGGGTTTTTTTTTTTATCATGAAACATTGTTGCACTTTATCAAAGGCCTTTTCAGCATCAATTGAGATGATCATGTGGTTTTTGTTTGCCAGTTTCTTGATATTTTTGATTACATTAATTGATTTCCGTATTTTGAACCAGCCTTGCATTTGTGCTATAAATCCCACTTTGTCAATGTGAATAATCTTTTTCATATGCTGCTGGATTCTGTTTGCCAGAATCTTATTAAATATTTTTGCATCTAAATTCATAAGGAAAATGGGTCTATAGTTCTCTATCTTAGATGAATCTTTTCCTGGTTTAAGTATTAGGGTGATGGTAGCTTTGTAGAATGAGTTTGGGAGTGTCCCCTCCCTCCTTTTCTATATTTTGGAATAATTTTAGGAAAACAGGTATCATATCTTCTTTAAAAGTTTGGTAAAATTCTGCTGTGAACCCATCGGGACCTGGGCTCTTCTTTGTTGGGAGAATTTTTATTACCTTTTCTATTTCTGTATGTGAAATGGGCTTGTTTGTGTCAGTTATGTCTTCTGAGGTTAGCTTTGGTAAGTCATATGTGTTATAAATTTGTCCATTTCTTCTGCAGGTTCATATTTTTGGGAATACAATCTTTATAGTAATCCCTGATGATTTTCTGTATTTCCTTGTAGTTAGTCCTTCATAATCCTTATTATGTTAGTATTCTTTTTCTGTTTGGTGACATTGGCCTGAGGAGTGTCTATTTTATTAATCTTTTCAAAGAACCAGCTCTTAGTCTTATTAATTTTTTGAATTATGTCTTTAGATTCTAATTGAGATATTTCTCCCTTTATTTTTGTAATTTCTTTTTGGATGCTCCATTTAAGATTGATTTGTTGTTGGATTTCTAGTGTCTTGAGATGCATCATTAGGTAATTTATTTGGCTCTTCTTTACATTGTTGATGAAGGACCTTAATGCTATAAACTTCTTTCTTAAAACTGCTTTCGCTGTATCCCATATGTTTTGGTAGGATGGGTTATCATCATCATTTAATTGAAGGAAGTTATTAAATTCCATTTTGATTTCATCAACAACCTGTTGGTAATTCAGCAGTGTATTATTTAGTATCCATGCATTTGTAATGTTTCTGGAATTATTCTTTCTCTTGAGCCCCAACTTTATCCAATTATGATCTGATAATAAATGGGATAATTTCTACTTTTTTGTATTTGCTGAGGGAGTACTTATGGACTAGCATATGATCTATCTTAGAAAATGTTCCATTTCAAGCTGAGAAGAATGTGTACTCCTCATCATGTGGATGAAATATTCTGCATATATCTGTGAGATCCAACTGGTTTAGGGTGGAGATTAGGTTTGACATTTCTCTGTTGACTTTTCATTTTGATGACCTGTCTCTTGACAAAAGTGGGGTATTAAAGTCTCCCATTATTATTGTTTCTGGTCCAATAAAGTTATTTATATTCTATAAAGTTTGTCTTATAAATCTAGGTGCCCCTGTGTTTGGGGCATAAATATTTAGGAGCGTTATTAGTTCCTGATCGACTGCCCCTTTTATTAAAATGTGGTATCCTTCTTTGTTTCTTCTAATTACTTTTGGATTGAAATTTAATCTATGTGAAAATACAATTGCAACACCTGCTTCTTGTGTTCCCCCCGGCTTAGTATATAGTTTTCCAGCCCTTAACTCTCAGGTTATTATAGTCTTTGTGAGTTAGATGAGTTTTTTGAATACCACATACTGATGGTTTATATTTTTTCATCCAGTTAATTAGCTAGTCTCTGTCTCTTAGTTGGCAAGTTAAGACCATTTATGTTAATAGTTATTAATCAGTAGTATTTATTGTTATATATCCAATCATTACCTGTTACTGGTTTATGAATCATGTTTCCTTTATTCCTTTCTTGGGTTGGACTAATTTCAGCTAACCAGTTCTTTGATTTCCTATATAAGGTTGTCTTGTCTCTCCTGGATGTGGTAATTGATTTAGAGTCCTCTGTTGGGCTGGTTTGGTAGTTGCAAATCGTTTGAATGTTTTGATATCATGCAATGTCTTATACTCCTCTTCTATTTTCAAAGATAATTTTACTGGATACAGTAATCTTAGTTAAAGATTATTTTTTTAGAATGTGAGCTACCTGTGTCCATAATTTACTAGCTTTCAATGTTGATATGGAGAAGTCTGCAATGATTTTATAAGGTTTTTCTTTATAAGTAATATTGGGCTTCTGCCCGGCTGCTTGTAGGATAGTCTCCCTGGTTGCTAAGGAAAGCATTCAAGCTATAATATGCCTTGGCAATGACCTAATTTAATCTACTCTGGATGGGGTCCTGATATTTCAGTTGTGTATATATCTATGTCCTGGATTATTTCTGAGAAGTTTCCCTTGAGGATATCATATACTAGATTTTCTAGACCTCTGGTGGATCTTTCCTCTCCTCTGGGACACACTGAATTCTTAAGTTTTGTTTTTCCATTCTGTCTGGGGTTTCCTGGAAATGTTTTTTTTTTATACTCCTTTATCATTTTTTTCCATTTCTGACTGTGTGTATTTTAATTCTTGGATGGTGTCTTCAGAATCGGAGATCCTTAGTTCACATACATCCAGTCTCAATGAAAAGGATTCTTTTGCAGAATTCAATTCATTTGTTTTAGTTCGCATTTCAATGATCGTTGCCTGCTTTTTCCTAATCATTTCTAGCTGGGGGGATAGAACAGACTCCAGATGAGATACCTTCTTTTCAAATATTTCAATGGTGCTTGTGGTATTCATTTTGATTTCTCTTAGCATATTTATAACCATAACTCTGAACTCCTATTCAGAGATTTCTAAGAGTTGATATTCATTGGAGGAATTTATTGGGGTGCCTTGGTCTGTGGGGTCTTCGGATCCATCCTACTGCTTTGTGTTTCTTGTAGGTTTACTTTGGTTTCCCATTATATGGTCCAGGAAATAGATTTTGTCTCTCCTAATTGTGCAGAACTTCTCCCTGTTTTTCCTTTGTGTTTTTGTGGTGCTGAATCTCTGGTGCTTTATTTTCGCTCCCCAGCCCCATATTTTATAGCTTCAGAACCCTAGACAAGGTTCCATTGCAGTCTCCATATTTAGTTCTGTCCCATTCAGATTCCCTCTGATCCCTGAGATCGCAGACACTATGTTGACTACTAGGTGCAATGTGCTTCCTCGGTTGTCTAGTCTGTGGGGCTCTTACTCTAGTTCACCAGCCCTACTTCACTCTTAATGGGCTTAGTTGTTCATCAGAACTCTTAGGATTGGTGGACCATCAGCTCATGGCACTCTTATCTTCATCCTGAGCTCTCCACTCCTCAGTTTCCCGTTCTCTGGTTCAGTAGTCCAAAGGGGCTGGGGGCTAGGTAGGCAATAGATTATGCTTCTCTTCTGGGGGTGAGAAGGGGGAGGATATGGTGACAGAAGAGGGAAAAAGAGGATGTAGAGAACAGAGACTAATAGAAATTTAAATCAAAATTAAAATTAAGGTTAAAATTTAAGGATAAAATAATTGACTAATACAAAGACACATATATAGCATAAGAAAAAGAGAAGGAGAATAGAAAAGAAGAAGAGAATAAAAGAAGAGAGAGAGAAAAAACACTCCTATACACACTCCCACACACATACAAAAAAAAACCCACACTAGTATGTTCTTACAAGTGGAATCTGTACTATGAAGACAGTAAGGATGAAGTGAACACTGCAGGACACAGGCTGGCAGTGTTTTCCCACAATCCATGGAAGTAGGCTGCATTAGTGGGTGGGGTTTCAGTGCAGCTGACCTCTGCTGAGTGGATATGCCAGGTAGCCCTGCAATACTCCAGGTTTAAGTGGGATACTGAGTACCCATAGGGTCTGTCCCATGAAATATTCTGTGTCTGTTATAATGTTGGACAGCCAGTGGAGCCTGTGGGGGTATCCCTGGAGTTCTCCCTGTCCTACATAGTTCAGTCACCAATTCCCCAAATCAGAGATTTCCACCCCAAAGCCTAAAGCATGGAGGGAATATGGCTGCTCTCTTGGATCGTTACTGCAGGGCTTTCCATCCACTTGGGAGTCCACTTGGGAGATCCAGATCCCATTGTTGTCTCTCCATTCCCTGCCTGCAGCAGGTGGGATGATTTCCAACCACCGTGGGTGAATCTGCAGCAAAGTATGGCCATGTGTGGTGGTTGTGCTAGAAACTGCCCTGGGACAAGTTGCACCACTGCGTGCTGTTTGGAGAACCATCACTGCATTCTCCCCATGTGGGACTCTCACATCCGCAGACCCTAGTCTACTCCACAGTGCAGTGGGATGACATAAATCACCTAAGGTGTGTCTGGGGTCCAGGTACATGTTTGCCTGTATGTCTACAAAAATCATGTGTGCACTACTGCCCCACCACAACAGGAGGGAGGGAGCCACACCATGGGTCTGGTCACACTCCGCTGGCTCACTTTCCCCAGGCCCCTCTGCGTTCACTCCCTGCACCCACTTCGGGATGTATGGGATGATATCATATCACCTCTTTGATCTGATGCCTACACTCCTGCGTGAGGGTTCTGCACCAACCCAGCGTGCACTGCTAGGGATGGTGATTCTATGTGGCACCTCAAACTGACTCATTCAGAGCTTATAGTCTGTGTTCTGTGGGCAGGGTGCCAGTGTGATGCCAAGGCTGCACTCTGTGTTGGGTCTGAGCCCCCATGGGTGTGTGTGCAAAGTCCCCTCCCAGTCTGCAGGATCCTATCCACCATCTGCGAAATGGCAAAATGGTGACCCAGCTGCTGTCCTCTGTGTAGGTCCTCTGGAGCCAGATCTGCAATTTCAATGTTCGCCCAGTTCCCTCCACTGTCTCCCAATCTAAACTATCACTGTTTCTATCTAGTCAATATGAGCTCCAAACCATTAATCAATGCTTCCCTCTACTCCAGGACAGAAGAAATGTGCTGTCTGTCCACCATCTTCATATCATGCCATTCTTCAAGAACTGATCAGAGTCTGAAGTATGGTAGCCTTCTCAGGGCTAAGGAGAATATAGTTGCAATTTGTGCCACGGTGCAGACACATCACGGCTCCTTTACTGGTTCAATGCAGAATACATAGGCAAAACTCTCTTTTACCTACTTCTTTAGGAGGGAAACAGTAAGATGACACATTTCATGTCAAAACTTCCTAGGTTCTGTCTTAGGGACTTGATTCTATCTCATGTGTTTCAGATAGCTCAGATAGTACAACATATGCTAGTCCCCATGGTTGTACAGAGAAAAATATGGTGATTTGAATAAGAGGATTGGTGTCCTTCACAGATCCTACCTTAGGCTCAGTGAAGAATAAGCTGCCAATATATCCCAGATCCCAGTTTCTCCAAAGGGAGGACAAGAACTGGGTTTTGTGAGCAATGCCAAACATTTCTGAGACATGCCCAAAGGATTGATTTCTGTATTGCCTCTGTTGAAATACAAGCATGACTCAGAATCACCACCTGGAAGGCAGTGGGAACAAAGACAATGGTTGGATATAGAATGCAACTAGTGACCTTGGCTCCACACATAGTGAAAAGCTAAAACACAGATACAAACATAACCTTGAGAATGTGATAAGTTAGACAAAACATAGAGCAACTCAAGCTCTCTAGATTATGCTTGAGAAACTGGCTTCAGTTCCACTTACCTCAGAACACTGATTTGATCTACTATAATCTAAGTGCTCAGGAACTCTAAAGAACAAAGAAAGTGGATTGTGCTGACATCCTGGCTTTAGAGGTCTTTAAAATCTTTAGCCAAGTCTATTGGTGAGGGCCTTCTCTTCTATGAGGCCACTCTGTGAAGACAGGGAGAGGTGACTGCTTTGTTTTCTGAACAGATACCAACACAAGTGTCAAAGAAAATGAAGAAACAGGAATATGTTCCAATCAAGACAAATCACCAGAAACAGACCCCAGTGAAAGGAAGATAAATGGTTTACCTGGTAGATAGTTCATAGTAACTGTCATTAAAATGCTTAATGAATTTAGAAGTATAACTCATAAACAAAGTGATAGCTTCAAAGAGAGATAAAACACACAGAAAAGTACTACATAGAAAACCTGAATTTGAACCATACAATAACTGAACTGAAAACTCATGAGAATGGTTTAGCACACTAATTTAAGCAGACGAAAGGTTGAATGAAAGGTTGAATAAACTCAGGTGATTTAACATTATTCAGTGAAAGAAAAAAATGAAAAGGAGAACATAAAATCTTAAGGAACTCATGAAGCATTATCATATGGACCAGTTTATACATTATTAGGGTTCAAGAAGGAGAAGAATGAGAGAAAAAGGACCGAAGTGCTTATTCAAAGAAATAATGGCTAAAAACTTCCAAAGTGTAGGAAGGGTAGTATACATCTAGATCCAGGAAACCTACAGGATGACCCTAAATTAAGATTGATCCAAAAAATCCAAATGTAGGGTCAATTTTTACCAATCATCAAAAGCAAAAGACAAATAGAATTTTGAAGGCATCAAGATAAAAGCCACTTGGTACTAGAAGGGAACCCTTATAAGATTGATAGTGAATTTCTCAATGAAATATGAAGGCCAGAGAGTGGGATTATATATTCAAAGTCTTAAAGTAAAAGAAAAATCTGTCAATCAAGTACACAATGCCTAGGAAAACAGTGTGTCAAAGATGAAAGAAATATAAAGACTTTCTTAGACCTACTAAACCTAAGGGAGTTCATCACCCTTATAAGAAATGCTAAATGAAGATCTCCATCATGAAATGAAAAGACCCTGGAATTCCAGTCTAAGATTGTGGACCAGACACAGCCTACATGTGATGTGGTTTTTTAAAGGACTTAGAATAGAAGAGAGTGGATTCCCTTCTAAAGAGAAAAGGTGTACAAAGGCACAGAAACCAGAGGAGATTGTGAGATGGCCCCAGGGTGCAGAGTGGAGCTGAGCAGTGAAAGGTAGTGAACAGGATAAATCTCCAGCCATGTTTCCCCATGGGAGAAGGGAACCAGAGACCTTGCCCTGCCCAAAGAGGTAAACTAAAAAGCCTTTGTGGGCAAACTGGCATTTCCACAGGATGAGCCTACAGTCCCTGAAGCTCTTGGACTCCTTTAAGGATTTGGTTAGACAGTGGCTCTTCCTGACTGGAGGTTTCACCATTTGAGAAGAGATTCACTTTCCTATGCTCCATGTCTTAGAGGCCTGTAATCTAGAGCCATCTTGAAAGGGAACATATTGTGTGAGACTCAGCTACCCTGGGGCCTGAAAACAAAGAATAATCCAAGCAAACAGTCTGGAGGTACCTGCCACAACCCCAGCATGTGTCACAGATGCAGAAGGCAATCGCAGAGAGGGGAAATGTGGGATACAGACATGCTATGTTCATGCAAGGAGGTTTGGGAAAGGTGGATGGGGAGAGGACATGTCTGTATTCCTGAGGGGAACTTCGGAGACTGTCAACTCTGAACTGTGGTGACATATACAGAAAAATTACCTCTTCTGCTGACCAACACCTCCACCTATCAGATTCCAATATTGTTGTTGTTGTTGTTGTTAGGTGCCGTCAAGTCGGTATCCGACTCATAGCGACCCTCTGTACAACAGGGGAAACACCATTGTCAGTGCTTCTCTGCTGTGCATAGGGTTTTCAATGGCAGATTGATTTTTGGGAGGGGGTTGCCAGGTCCTTCTCCCAAGCCTACAGCTTCTGGTGTTCCCAAGTGGTCTCCCATCCAGGTACTAACCAGGCCCGGCCCTGCTTAGTTTCTGAGATCTGACAGGATCGGATGCCACAGGGCTATGGCTGCAGGATTCCAATATTAGAAGCCATAAAAAGAAGCTGCTGCAGTACATTTTTTATTTCTTTATGCTGTGCTAGTGTTTGAAACAGGGCTTTGCATGGGAGATGTGTTGTACCACTCTACAGTACATTTAACCTTTTTCTTATTTTTTTTGCTTTGAGATAGGATCTCAATGAATTGTTCAGGCTGCTTTTGTCATGGGGCTCAAACTTCTCCTGCCTCAGCCTCCCTCTGCACTGAGGTTACAGAGGTGCAACATGGTTTCCAGGTCTTATATTCTCTCTCTTTCTCTCTTTCCTTTTCTTTTCTTTCCTTTCTTTCTTTCTTTCTTTCTTTCTTTCTTCCTCTTTCTTCCTTTCTTTCTCCTCTCCTTCTGTCCTTCCTTCCTTCCTTCCTTCCTTCCTTTCTATTTCCTTCTTTATTTCCGTTGTGCTAGGATTAAACCCAGTGCTTTGCATGGGACAAGGGCTAGTGTGTCACGCAGCACCTCTAGCCCTTTTCTCATTTTTGCTTTGAGACCAGATCTTGTTCAATTGTGAAGGTTGCCTCTTGCCTAGGGCTCAAGTCCCACCTACATTAGCCTCCCAAGGCTTGAGGTTTGCAGGGATGAATATGGTCTTTTGCTCTTTTTCCTCCCCTTTCCCAAAATTCATTTCTTTCCTAGGTTACTTTTCCCTTTCTTTCACTTAAACCTTGAGGTGTCTTTTTCCCCCTTCTCTTCCCATCCTATCTCAGGCAACTACTATTTTTGTATTCAACCTATATCTTTTTTAACTTCATAGCTTACTCTACATTATTGACATTCTCATTTCTATGGGCATTGGTAGTTCTGTAGTTGACTTTAAGTGATTTTAAGTGTATTTCTAGATCTGGTTTGGTTTAGTATTTTACCTGTTACAGTGGTTTGTTTTCTTCTCTGGGAATAGTAGTGAGGATTGAGATCTCAAGAGAAAGTTACTCAGTAAGAAATTGCTCAAATAAAATGGGAAGATATATCACTCCCTACAGATGTACAATGACAAATCAAAAACACAAGAAACATGATAAAGCAAGGCAACATGTTTCCTCCAAAAGACCAGAATTCTTTAACTACTAAGTCTAAAGATACTGAAATCATGAAAATGTCAAAGAACTCAAAAGTCTACTTGTAAAAATGTTAAATAACTTCAAAGATGACACAAATAAGCAAATTAATGAAGTAAGGTAATCAATAGAGAATCTACATCAGAGAGTCAGCAAAACAGAAAAGAAATGCAGCAAGGAAATTTAGAGTTTGTAAAACCAAGCAAACAGAAACGTTGGAATTAACAATTCAATAAAACAAACAAAAATACAGTTGAAAGCATCACCAGTAGAGTAGATGAAGCAGAAGATAGAATAATAGGGATGGAAGGCAAGGTTGAAAACATGGTACCTTCGAATATCAACAAAGAAAACAAAAAACAAACTAAAAGAATATGACCACAACTTCCAAGAATTCTGAGACATGATTAAGAGACAAAATCTAAAATTCCAGGGATAGAAGAGGAGCTGAAATTAAAAATAAAGGCATAGGAAACTTATTCAGTGAACTTATAGCAGAAAATTCCCAAAATCTGGAGAAAGAAATGTTCTTCCCACCACAGGAGTCATTTAGAACATCAAATAGACATGACCAGAATATTGATTCACAGGGACATTTACCTACAGGGATATTTACTTACAGGGAATGAAATATATCATTCTATGCTTTTCTAGGGTTTAGTGTTTATGGTGAGAGATCTGTTATTATTCTGATCAGTTTGCCTTTCTCAGTGAGTTGCTGACTTTCTCTTACAGCTTTTAATATTGTTTCTTTGTTCTGTATTCCTGACGTTTTAATTATAATGTGTGATGTTCTCCAGATCATGGAGAACATGACCAGAATAGAACTTCTCCAGAACATTGCAGAAGATACTTAAAGAAATCCCATACACAAAAGAGGAAGAAAGACAGTTTCCACCACAAGAGCACAAGAAAGGATAAAGTTCATGACAGAAATAGATGAACAAAAGAGAAATATGAAAGAATCAGTCATGTCTAACTAGAAAAAAACAACAAACCTAGAATACAAATAGGGAGAAAGAAAAGAATGAACAGTATAAGAACCAACCATAAAAACACTCAAAACAAATGCAAGAACAAGAAAAAACCCTGTCAATATTAACTATAAATATAAGTGGACATAACTCTCCAATTAAAAGACATAGATTAGTAGATTAACAAATGTGATCCAATAATTTGTTGTCTATGAGAAACATCTTTCTGCCAAGGATACTAACAAACTGAAAGTGAAAGTACAGAAATTGATATACCAAGCAAGTGGAAGCAAAAGATAAAACAGGAGTAGCCATCCTTATGTCAGACAAAATAAACTTCAAGTTAAAATTAGTCCAAAGAGAAAAAGGTCATTACATATTAATAAAGAGAACAGTCAATCAAGAAGATATAACTATTGCAAATACCTACTCAATACCTGTGCACCAAACTTCATTTTTAAAAACATTACTGGATCTAAAGGGCCAGGTAGGTCAACATGGAATAATAATGGGAAACTTCAATATCCCACTCTTAGGAGTAGCTAAACTAGCCAGACAAAAAAGTCAGCAAAGAAACATCAGAGTTAAATAGCACAATAAATCAAATTGGCTTAACATTGATAGAATATTCCACCTCAAAGCTACAGAACAGACATTCTTCTCAGAAGCCCACAGAACATTCTCCAACATAGATGACATGTAAGACATATATCAAGTCTTAAAAAACATAGAAAAATTGAAATAATTTTGTGTATCTTACCAGACCATCATGAAATAAAACTAAAAATGAACAGCAAGAGAAATTACAGAAACTATGCAAATACATGGAGACTGACCAGTACACTCTTAAATGACCAATGAATTCTTGAAGGAATCATGGAGGAAATAAATTCTGAGAATCAAATGAAAATGAAAACACAACTTATCAGAACCTTTGGGATACAACAAAGGCAGTTCCAAGAGGCAAGTTTATAGCTATGAGTACCTATATTAAGTCATCAGAGAAGACTCAAATAAATAATGATGCACCTCAAGGTCTTAGAAAAACAACACTTCAAATCAGTAGATGGAAAGAAATAATAAATATTAGCACAGAAATCAATGAAATGGAGATTACAAAAACAATAAAAAGAGTTGATGAAACAAAGAGCTTATTCTTTCAAAAGATAAAGATCAACAAACCCTTAGTCAATCTAACCAGAAGAAAGAGAGAGAAGACTCAAATTAACAAAATTAGAGATGAAAAAGGGAACATTACAACAGATATCATGAAATCAAGATAATCATTTGGGAATGCTTTCAAAACTTATACTCCAAAAAACTGGAAAACTTAGATGACATGGATAAATTCCTATACATATAAGACTCTCCAAAATTAAATCAAGAGGATATAAACAACTTTAATAGACCTATAACAAGCATCAGTATTGAAGGAGTAATGAAAAGTCTTCCAACTATGAAAGCCCAAAAGTGAATGGATTCATTGATGAATTCTTTAAGACCTGCAAATTAAAATTAACATCAATGTTCCTCAAACTATTACATAAAATACCAATGGAAGGAACACTACCAAACTCATTCTGTGAAACCAACATTACCCTGATTACAAAACCAGATAGGAATACAGCAAAAAAGGAAAATTACAGACCAATTTCCCTGATGAACATAGATGCAAAGGTCATTAATAAAATACTTGCAAATTGACTTCAACAACACATTGAAAACATTATATAGTATGATCAAATTGGATTCATTTGAAGGATGCAAGAGTTATCCAACATATACATGACAATAAATGGAATACCCCACAAAACAAGACATGAAAGTAGAAGGGCCACCATTGGTGGGAAGGAAGGGATGGAGGAGTGGGGAAATGAAAGGGTAACAGGGGAGACGAATATGAGCAATGTACAATGAAATGCATGTACTGAAATATCTTAATGAGACTCATTAAGTTGTACACTAAAAAATTATAAAATTTCTAGGCAAAATTAAAGAAAGAAAATACAAAAAGTAAATAAAAGAAATCTAAACAGCAACAAAATAGCATAGGAAAGTATGAAACTTTTTGGTGAAAGTAAATAGATAGCTAAGTACAGAATACTGTATTAATGTGATGGGAGTAGTGGACAAATCATATAAATTCTAATATAAAAGTTAAAGCACCAAAATATTAAAAATAACTATAGCTAAAATATATTAATGGATACACAATGCAAATAAATGTGAAATTTGACATTGGTAACATAGTGTGTATGTCCAGAAGTAAAGCATATTTTTGTATATGATTCAGATTAAGATATTGTCAGTTTAAAATACACTGTTATAAAATATTTTAGGCAAGTGCCATGATAACCACAAAGATATTACACAATGAATAACAGAAAGGA
>VMDO01027023.1:0-25828 GCA_007922755.1 Pedetes capensis
AGTAAGAACTCAACTTCCTCTGCAGCTACATTTAAGGCAGCCCAGGGCTCCTCAGAGGTAATCCGGATGGTGCTGGAGGGAGCCAGGCGGGGAGCCTGCTGGGCTGGTCAGTCTTCCTCTTCTGCAAGAGGGAACTGAAAGGAATCAGGTTGGTCCTGTAATGCCCCTCTCTGAGGATGGTTTGGGCACTCCAATTGGCAATGCCCCCCTTGCTTACAGAATGCACAGTGGTTTGGTCTCAGCTTTGTTGGTGGCCGATAGGTCCCACGTTGGGGGCTGGCAGAATTCACCTGAGGAGATGACTTCTTTCTTCCCCCCACGTCACTTAGAAAGGACTGGAGGGCACCTGCCAACAAAGCAGCTTGCCTTTAAAATCTCTTTTCCTCTTCCTTTTCAGTCACATCTTAGTTTCTGGATCCACAGACAATTTTTGGAGTTTCCTCCCGATATCAGGAGCACTCTGAAATATGAAGTAGGTTCCCAAGATTACCTGGCTGCCCTTTCCTTCAAAGTCCCAAGAAGTATATTTTTGAAGACATTTCCTTAACCTCTGCATGAATGCTGAAGTATTCTCATCTGGTCTCTGCTGACTTTCTCTCAATTTGTTCCAGTTCAAGGGGTTTACTAGTTTCTTCTGTCCCTTTGAGATAGGCATATTCCAAGGTAAGCTTGTCCTTCCTCTATGTTGGGGTGCCAGTTAGGAGGGGTCCTCAGGACTGACTCTTACTAGGTCACCAAACTCTCGTTAGGCTGATTAACATGTTGCTTATCAGTCTCTTTCCTACCCTCTTCCAATACAGCTGACTTTTCTTCTCCCATCAGAAGAGTGGATGGGAGGGTCTGAATATCTGCCTATGTAGAGTTGTGGGCTGTAAAGATACCCCTTATAAAATTAATAAAACCGAGCCGGGCACAGTGGCACAAGCCTGTAATCCCAGTGACTCGGAAGGCAGAGGCAAGAGGATTGCAAGTTCAAGACCACAGGCAGTCTGCATAATTTAGCGAGACCCTGTCTTAAAAAAAAAAGTGAAAAAATGGGCTGAGGGTGCAGCTCAGTGGTCCAGCACTTGCAAAGCATGCAAGCCCTGGGTTCAACTCTCAGTACTGTAAAATAAATAAATAAATAAATAAATAAATTTATATATATATATATATAATAAAAAACAAAACCCTCTTGAGTCTGCCTTAGACCTTGGGCATGAGCCTTCCAGTTGTGTAAGTCAAAAGTAGTGAAAGGCACACACATACTAACCAGATTCTCTTTTCCCTTTGGAACTTGTTAGAAAGGAAAAATTCCCTCTTGGCTTGTAACTGGTCTCATACCTAGTAGTACTGTCAGCAAGAGGTAGAGGTTTAGAGAAAAGCCTCAGCACAGAGGCTTTGGGAGATGCCTCCAGGTAAGGGGATTTAGACTCTGGGGGATGTAGAGGAGGTTGATTCCCCTGCTCAGCAGGAACTTCAGCAGAAGTGGGGGTTATCTGTCTCCCTTGGCCCAGGGCAGGGTAGAGCAGGTCATCCTTCTCTGGGGGACTTTCAAACAGTGGGATAGTGTTTTCCTTTTTAACCAAAGCTCTGGCCTTTATTTTGCTCAATTTACATTTCTTCTGGAGGCCCTCATTTTTATTTAAGGGCATAAATCACTGCACACAAGGAATTTCCTCCCATTTTCTTCCCTCTTGTAGAATAAATCCAATTGTAAGATAGTATTGTAATTTAGAGACCCATTTTCAGGCTTTTTCTCTTGGTCTTCTAGATTGTATTGTGCCCACAATGTAACACAGAGAAAAATCATCTGTTCTTTAGTCACTGGCGATTAGCCAAATATCTCTCAAGGATGAAGGAGACTCCCCTTCAGATGGCCTCTCCTCCAATATGGACATTTTACTGCCCATATTCACTATTTTATGGCTGACCGAGAGATTAAGGGAAGAGAGACAGAAAAAGTCTAGTTAAGATGTAGATTTTACAATTCTCTGTTGTTACTGTTAGATGCCATTGAATCAGGTCTAACTTATGGTGATCCTATGTACAACAGAACAAAACATTGTTCTGCACCGTGCCATACACACAACAACACAGGCACAAATTTTGAATCAATAGCTTTTAGAACAATGAAACCATAAAATTATACACTTAAGTTTCCCAAAACATCAAAGCAAAACAAAACAAAATGCACAAAACAAATGAACAAACAAACTGACCACACGTACACACTGCCCTGCGGAGCTCCTTTACCTTAATACAGGTTTTCAAGGTGGACACGCCCTTAATTTCACAATCTTAATTTGCTGGCAGTTAGGACAAGGAAAAAAACATTCTTTCCTTTTTCCTGGCCTCTTTTAATGCTTTCTATATTCAGCTGTCCTTGATCAGCCTCTAACCAGGAATGAGGGCCCCTAACCTGCCAGATCTTAATGTTCCTCTACCTTCCTAGACCATGGGGCATCTGCCCTGGCCCCAGAAGTAATCTGTTAACCTCACAGACTTTAGGATTGAGATGCAATCTCAAACTTGTAACTGATTTACCTTGTCTGGCCCTACTTTAGTATTGGAATTTATGTTTTCCTTATATCCATCTTTTTTCATGTTTAAGTATACATTTTTGCTAAACAAAACTTAACAAAATTTGATCATACCATGCCTATTGAAAATGTTGTGGTTGTTGTTAGGTGCCATTGAGTCAGTATCCGACTCAAAGCGACCCTATGTATAACAGATGAAACACTATTTTCAGTGCTTCTCTGCTATTCATAGTGTTTTCAATGGCGGATTGATTTTTGGGAGTGCGTTGCTGGGTCCTTCTCCCAAGCCTATAGTACCTGGTGTTCCCAGGCCCTTTCCCATCCAAATACTACCAGCTCGACCCTGCTTAGCATCCAAGATCTGATGGGATAGGTCGCCACAGGGCTGTAGATGCGGGCCTATTGAAAATAATCGTGGTGAAATGCACATCTTAACCATTTTAAAGCACATAGTTCAACAGTGTTTACCATATTCAGTGTTGCATGACTGATTTCCAGAGATTTTCACCTGGCAAAACTAGAACTCTATACTCATGAAACAATTCTTGATTTCCTCCTTTCCTCACCCCTTGGCAATCATCATTCTATGTACTTCTATGAACTCTACTACTCTACGTGATAAAAAAAAATGTTTAAATTAAAAATAATTTATTACCTTAAAAGACACATAGCCACATTGCACAATTCCTGAATCTACCTCTTCACTCTGCTATAAAAACTCTATTAGCCCAGAACCACTCACCTTCCCCACAAAATTTTGGATGGTCGTCAAGTTAACAAGGAGCCTGGTGGCTGTTGTAGGAGCAGTGAGTCAAGGTTCCAAGATGTTCCCCTTGTCAGCTCAGGACTCACCTCCAGCAGTGAAGGAGAGCTGGCCTATAAGAGGCACCTTTCCTTCACGGCCTTTCCTGATGGGAGCCAAAAAGCAAAAAGGCCATAAGCTTCAAAGCAAAGATCCCTTCTGGATAACCCCACTTTGTAACCGAGCACAAAGAGTTCTCATCTTGGTAGGTGCAAAATCAAAACAAGCACAGCCAAAATAAAGAATGAGGAAGGATTTGTTGCCTGTAGGCAGAGAGCCCTGGGTATGATTCCCAAAATGCTGCTTTTCCTGAAGAACAACAACAAAAATGTTTACAGATTTTATTGGGGAAGCCTATACATATTCATAAGGGGAGGCACTTTGGGGTAGGCACATTTTCCAAGCATGCTCAGTTTGAGACTTATACTACTGGACATGTTCACTTAAGAGTATAATTCAGGAAAGACAGTAGACAGGCATGCCCCTGAATATGACTGGTCTATGTTGCAGAAGAACGTAGGTGAGAATGTTTTAGGCATGTATGGTCTGTGTCATAAGTTCTGCTGGAAGAATTTTTGGTCTCTGTTGTTGATCTTTACTCTGCTGGGCTTAACTCACCTTCCTTAAGCCATGAAACTGGTGGAATCCAGGAGCCTCACAGAATCTCACAGACACAAACAACACTGGAGGCCAGCGGGGCTACAGAAAGGGGCAGATAGGATTCAAACGGAGATCCTCAGAAGTGGCCTTCAGTTTTCTTATCTCTATGACTGGTAATAGCACCACAACTAAAATGATGTGCACAGTTTTAACTTTACATATTTTCATTCTTCTGAAGTTGGAAGATTTATCTTTTGCTTTCAGCAGACTTTCAAAGGGCTGACACAGAAAGGAATCCCAGCGCAGTTAGGTCTTTTAGGTGTTACTTCCCCTCTTTACTATCAATTTTCTTGAATTGACCTTATTTGCAGTGATTTCCTTTCCACTCATCATTCTTTTCTTATTTGTGTTTTATGAGTATGGCTTGGGAAAGATAGCTTTATTATTACAAAAAAGTGGAAAATATTCACAAAGAGAATTGGAAAATTAGACAAATAAAAACAAGAAAATGAAAATGCCTATGCACTATTTAGTGATTCCTGCTTTAACGTCTTTTTTTTTTTTTTTTTTTTTTTGTGGTACTTGGGGGTTGAACTCAGGCCTCTCACATACTTTGCAGGTGCTCTACCACTGGGTTACACTTCCAGCCCATTTTTTATTTTATTTTATTTTTATTTTGAGACAGTTATGCAGACGGCCTCTGGCATTGAACTTGCCATCCTCCTGCCTCCACCTCCAGTGTCTCTGGGATTATAGGCAAGTGCCACCACATTTGGCCTTTAACATCTTAATTTATCCTCGTTATATCCACCCTTTGTCATGTGTACATAAGTATATATTTTTGTTAAACAACATTTAACAAAATAAGATCATACTATGCATATTAAAAATAATTGTATTAAAATACACATCTTAGGCATTTATAAGCACACAGTTCAGTAATATGCACCATATTTACGTGCAACTGATTTCCAGAAATTTTCATCTTATGAAACTAAAACTCGATACTCATGATTTCCTTCTCCTCCTAGATCTTGATAATCACCATTCTATTTTCTGTTTCTATGAGTTTGACTACTCTACATGATATGATACATTGTGGTGAATGTTTAAATTAAAAACAATTTATTACAATTAAAGGCACATTATTGTTAATCTCCTTCAAAATACTCCCCCTGGCTTTCAACATACTTATCCCATCATTCTTAACACTTTCTGAAGCAGTTCTGGAAATTCTTTTTCATGAGTCTCTGTAGTTGCACTGTTGTGGCTTCCTTAATGTCCTGAATCGATTCAAAACTTTTACCTTTCATGATCACGTTGACTTTGAGGAAGAGCCAGAAGTCATACAGTGCCATATCTGGAGAATAAGGTGGATGAGGACACACTATATTGTTTTTAATATGACAGAAATTGCTGTACTAGAAGTAATGACTGGCTGTCATGATGGGGGGATGAAACTGCTCATTTCTCAGGGCGTATTCTTTGCACATCATTTCTTAAAGGTTCAGATAAGCCCTTAAATATTCAGAGATCACCGTAGTGTTTCGGGGGACAAACTCAGCTCATACAATTCCACCAAGGTCAAAAACCAACAAAGGTATCAATTTGAATTGATTCAGAACATTGAGGCAGCCATAATAGTGCAACTAAAGACAATCATGAAAGAGGATTTCCAGAAATGTTTCAGAAAGTGGCAAGAATGATGGGATAAGTGTGTTCGAAGCTAGGGGAGTACTTTGAGGGGGGCTAATGGCAATGTATCTTTTACTGGAATAATTTTTTTTAATTTAAATATCCACATTTTTTTATTACACCTCATAAATACTTCATGTAAGTGGAATCATAAAGTCTTTTTCTTTTTTTTCTGACTTCTTTTCATGTAGCATAATGTCTTCCATATTGTGGAATGTGTCGGAATTTACTTTATTTTTAAGGCTAATATTCACATTGTATGTATGTAGCATGTTTTGCTTACCCAATTATCTATCAATGGACATTTGGATTGCTTTCCCTTTTAGGCTGTTGTCAATAATGCAGCTTATGAGCATTGGTGTAAATACATATTGTTTTTGAACTTCTTTCTGTTTTCAGTTAGCAGTCTCGAGAGTATGTGGTAAGACTGTAACTTAAGGAATACCCAGGGTTTATCCACTTATTTTCCAACTGTTCCCAAAATATATTTTACAACTGGTTTCTCCACAACAATATCCAATCTAAGGTCATACTTTGCATTAAGATTTTATATCTCTTAAGTCTCTTATGGTTTCTTTTTCAAGAATGTTGGTTTGTTTGGGGGACTTTGTCCTTACCACTCACTTATTAACCCTTTATAATTTGTCTTCTGCTCCCATTACTCTGCTAAAATTACTTCTAGAACTCAAATCCAAACCTCTGTTTCTCTGCTTTCATCCTCCACAATTAAAGATGTGTTGTTTGACACACTGAGTTCTTAATGGTATTTCCCCTTGACCTGTGTGATATTATCCTCCCCTAATTCTGAACACTCCCATAAATATACTTCCCTGAACAACTCATTCTTCCAAGTTAACGCTATTTTATATTCCTTGGCTAAAGATGTTTACTTCTATATGGAATTATGCCCTTATTTTAGCCTCTTCTTTCTTCATGCATAATCTCTACCTGTTGAAATTCTACTTCCTCTTCAAAGTTAAATACTATATAGTCCTTGAAATTTTCTGAATCTCTCCTTTGTGTGTGTGTGTGTGTGTGTGTGTGTGTGTGTGTGTGTGTTTGTGTGTTTTGTTGTTGTTGTTTTGTTTTGAGATGGGGTTCCACAATGTAGCCCAGGCTGGCCTCATACAAGTAATCTGCTTGCCTCTCTCCCCTGAGTGCTGGGTTATAGTTGTGTACTACTATGCCTGGAAAAATATTCACTTATAATTCCATGCATAAATTAATTTTTCAGTTTTTTAATTGTGTGTTTGTGTGTGTGTGCTTGAATCTTTTTTCTTATTCTCTTTGTAATAGTACATTTCTCTTGTATTATAATTATCCATGTGGCTGTCTTATCTATCATTCTAGTCCTAAATTTTGTGATAGTAAAGACAAATCTTGTTCATAAATGCTTGTTCCACAGAATTTAGCACAGTGTCTTATGTGCTATAAAAACTAAAGATTACTTAATGGTTGAATGCTCACTTTTGAGGTTGACATTTTTTCATTTTCAATTTAATTGAAAATTCTAGTTCTTATCCTGCTTTCTTAATTCCTGTGCTATTTCTTCTAACTTCCTTTTTAAGTTCCTAATTCTTTCTGTGTATAATAACATTTTACATTTCTTTTTGTAGATGTCCAACATGTTTGAAAGTAGTTCTGCTGAGTTAAACAAATGTTGCCACAGGGCTTTATATAATTAGCAGAAGTTAAAATAACAAGTCAACAAAACAAAAGAGAAGAAATGATTCCCATTTCCCTTTTTGTTGCCTTTCTACTCAAATACTCCAATCCTATCAGGGTCCCTTCTCTCCCTATTGTGAATGGCTGCTACCTTGACTGATTATCTCATTCCAATATTCATACATATGAGCCATAAAATATTGAAGAAGAAAAGTCATAGATTGCTAGGACTGAAAGAAAACTTAGCAATTATTTCTCCTTTCTTATTTGCAATTTTAGATACTGGGACTTGGCAAATTAAGTGACTTTCACAAAACTAGGGAGGTTCTTAGGTGCTAGGTCCAATGACTGCCAAGCCCATACTCTTTTTATGCGAAATGTCCCAGAACTGAAAATCCTATGGCATTGCTAAGAGGACTGCACAAAATGAAATAATAAGAACTGAAAAAGAGTAAAATTCTAATACTACTGAAATCGAGTTGTCATGAGCTACATTTTACATACCACATATTATCTATCTTAAAATGAAAGTATATACAAGCCAGAACTTAAATGTCATTCAGAAGTCAAAAACCAAACCAAACAAACACAAACAAAACTCTCTGTCATAAATTAAAAAAAAAAATCATTCATAGCAAGAAAACTTTTTACATTTCTCCAAGTTTTGGCTGAAAAATACTGCTATGTCTAAGATTGTTGTTGTTAGGTGCCGTCGAGTCGGTATCCAACTCATAGCGACCCTCTGTGCAACAGGGGAAACACTATTGTCAGTGCTTCTCTTCTGTTCATAGGGTTTTCAATGGCAGATTGATTTTTGGGAGGGGGTTGCCAGGTCCTTCTCCCAAGCCTACAGCTTCTGGTGTTCCCAGGCGGTCTCCCATCCAAGTACTAACCAGGCCCGATCCTGCTTAGCTTCCAAGATCTGACGGATCAGATGCCACAGGGCTATAGTTGCAGGCTATATGTCTAAGATTGTTGTTGTTGTTGTTAGGTGCCATCAAGTCGGTATCCGACTCATAGCGACCCTGATAGGGTTTTCAATGGCAGACTGTTTCGGGATTGCCTTGGGAGTGGATTGCCAGGTCCTTCTCCCATTTTTGCGGTGCTGGGAATTGAACTCCGGACCTCAGAGACTGCAGCGCAGCGCTCTACCAACTGAGCTAAATCCCAGCCCATGTCTAAGATTAGTAGATGCTTTTTAAAAAAAGATTTCAATACTTAATTGATCAGCAGTAATTAAACACATAAATAAAATCGAGAAACTAAAATTTATCTATGATAATGAAAGAAAAGTAGATTCCAAATTCAAATAGTAAGGACAGGATGACAATAGCAATAAGGAATGGGCCAAAGGACAGGAAAAAATAAGGAGAGGGGTAATAGAATGAAAAGAGTGTGTGTGTATATAAATGTGTGTGTATGCAAATCGACAACAAAACTAATGGGGAAAGCTAGACTCAAAGGTCAGAAGGGAAAACATAGTCACTTACTTTTATATTTTTGTGGTACTAGGGAGTTGAACCCAGGCCTCACACATACTTTGCAAGTACTCTGCCACTGAGCTGCACCCCCATCCCCTTTATAATTTTTTATTTGGAGACAGGGTCTCACTAAGTTATGCAGGTTGCCTCTGGCCTCAAATTTGAAATCCTCCTGCTTATGCTTCCAAAGTCACTGGGATTATAGAAGTTTGCCACCACGCCTGGCTTTTAACATAGTCACTTTAAGAGAGGGAATAAATGATGTAAAATTTCACTCTTATTTCCAGAATGGAGGGATCAAAAGCAAAGATAAATAGAATGTGAAATATTTAGAAAAAGAAAGGTGAAGAAGGAGATAAGACGTGATAAATAAGAGTTGGGAAGGAAAATATAGGGAAATAGAAAATAATGACCCTGAAACCATTTTCTACAATGAGCAAAGCAGCTAAGCACAAATTATCAGGTCTATCTAGGGTTTCTTACCAAAAAAACCGAGACAACTGAAGCTTCAGTGCCAGTGTGCGGATTCACACAAGTCTTGTCTGGTCCCCACTCAGCTGCAATTAAGTCATGAAGTATGTTTCAGGCAATTTGTTGAGCACTCATTCTTTATTTCTGATGGTAAAGTTAACCTCATGATCTACACCACTATCTGATTTCACAGGAAAGGTTTTTCAGTGAGTCATTTAGAAATAACTTTTGTAAGAAAAGCAGAAGAGAAGTGGGAGGGTGTAACTGAGATATTTACTGCAAGACCCAGAGTAGGATTAGGGAGAGAGTATTTCTGTATGTAAGCTTCTCATTTTATGAGTTTTGGTTTGTTTTGTTTAAGAAATGCAAAAAAAAAAAAAAATGTTAGGAAGTTTGGAGTGAGAAGTTAGAGAGAAATGATCTGCATAAACCCACTTAGTTAATCTCAGATAACATCTCTTTAATGTTTGATATATGTAAAAACAACTGCTGAAATCAGGACAAATTAAACTGTCTTCTAATCCCTACACATACACATACCCTTGTAATACAACCTATACTTTGTATAGTAACAGAAATAACAATAGAGGTAAAAGAGTAGAACATAATTGGCAGGGATATGTTTAGCTGGGGGCAACCTTCCAAAATCTTAAAGTAGAGATAAGATGTGAGCAAGTCTTTAAATAATTACAGGACTTGTAGAGGCAGATGTAGGTAAGTGTAAGCAGCTATAGCTAAAGGCAGGCTGGTGGGAAAGTCAGGCAGCCTACAGGCAGGAATGGAGGAGACCAAAGCTGGTACCTGTTCAAAATATATGTGGTAAAGAATTTTTGCCCATATCATTCTTTCACATGTATGCATATGAAGCAAAGTTTATTTCAGTCCACTGTATGAGAACACTATTGTCTGTGATAAAGGCTTCAAATCATATTGATCAATTTGTCCATAAAATAACATCCTCCTCTTGTTTGTAGTCAAATCATCCACTGTGGAATATTTCTGAAGCAGAAAGTTCTAAGAAAAATGCCTAGAGTTGAGCAGCATTTATTATTTTTATTGTTATTATTATCTAATTAAAAATAGTGTAAACTGCATGGCATGTCAGCACATGCTTATAATCTCAACACTTGGCAGGCTAAAACAGGAGGGTCATGAGTTTGAGGTAAGCCTGGGCTACATAGAAAGTTCCAGGCCAGCCTAGGCTGCCAGACCATATCAAAAAAAAAAAAAAAAAAAAAGTATAGACTTATAAAAAAAGATAAATTGAAATAAATTGAAATAATATGGAAGTATGTTGTTGTTAGGTGCTCTCCAGTCAAATCTGGCTCATAGCAACCCTATGTACAACAGAAGGAAACACTACCAGATATCTATTCCTGTCATCAAGGTCAAGGATTCTTTGCAGAGCCATCACTTCCCCAGTTTGTTGAATGCTTTCTAGCCTGGGGCCTCATTTTCCGCCAAACTATTTGACAATACTTCTTTGTTATTTAAAGAGTTTTCAATGGTTGTTTAGGGAGGGGGCTGTTGGGTCCTTCTCCCTAGTCAGCCTTAGTCTGGAAGCTCAGCTGAAATCTGTCCCATGGATGACCTTGCTGGTATCTGAAATACTGGTGGCATAGCTTTCAGCATCACAACAACACACAGGCCTCCACAGCATGGCAAGCTGACAGACATGTGGGTGAATATTAAAGTATAAAAGGTTAAAAACAAAACAAAAAAAAAATGAAAAGAAAATTTCCATTTCCTATTCCACTACCAGAAGTAACCCTTTTTTTTTTAAGAATTGATGACATGTAAAATTTAGCATTCTCCCCCCCCCTTTATTGGTAAATGTCAATGAAGTACAGAATAATACAGTATTGGCATTGGCTTTTTCCATTATGCAACTATTACATCACTTTTGGTTACACTTTTATCAATTTATAAGGTTTATGGAACTTTTTTACTAACATGTAGTGAAACTCCTATACATATTTGCATTATTTCCCTGATTTTTCCCATGTACTCATGAAGTTGCATTGTTTACCTTGAGATTATCCTCTCCCCCTTTTTCTTTCTACATTGTTTCTCCTCCCCATCCCACCTCCTGTAATCTTCACTTCCTTTTGCTGCTTCCCTCTCTTCTTGTTTTTACTCTTTATATTATCCCTTCTTTGCTAAGTTTAATTGTGTACTTTTATATATCAACTAATGTATAGGATTTTTTCTTCCTTTAAGTAAGATTCAGCTCCTGCATATGAGTGAGAATATATGTTTCTCTTTTTGAGCTTGTGTTCATTCATTTAAGATGATATTCTCCATTTCCATCCATTTTGCTGCAAAATAACATTATTTCATTTTTAAAATTTCCAGCCCCCATTTCAATTTTTTTTTTTTTTATTATGAGACAGAGTCTTGCTAAATTATGCAGGTTTCTTCTGACCTTGAACCTGTGATCCTCCTGCCTCTGCTTCCCCAGTTGCTGGGATTACAGGCCTGAGTCATTGTGGCTGGCTAGCAAATTTTTTGTATTGGACTTGGATAAATGACATAAACTTGGAAAGTAACACATAAGAGAAAATGAGCCTGACTTTTAGTAAGGCTAATCTATTCTCCAGCTGGGATCTTGTGAATTGTGTTGCTACCTCCCTTTAGTGGTGGACAAAGGTGAATTCCAGCCCAGACAGTTTTAATTATCCTGAATGGGAAAGAACAAATGATCCTTGTCAAGGTAGGATGAAATGATCATTTATTTAATAAAAAAAAATTCACAAGATTCTTATTATATTCTAGATACTCAGCTCGATGTTAGGAAAATATAAACATGTTTCTTGCCCTGAGAAAAGAGAGGTGCCAATAAACAGCTGACAACAATGTGTTAAGAGTATAACAGGTATGAAAAACGTGGGATCTCAAGAAGGCAATCACTAGTTACATTTAAGAAATTAAGGAAAGTGTCTCAGAGAAACTGATATTTAAATTAAGAGTCAAATCCTTTTACTAAGGAATAAATGAGAAGGGTATTTCAGCCTGTGCAAATATGTCCAGCAGGAATAAAAATGCCATAGTTGGAACATTATGGCAGTATGAACAGCTAAGCTTGAGAGGACATTGTGATTAAGACTAAGGAAAATGGGGGTGCTTTTCTGTGATTATATGGACATGATTATGTGTATTTTCATTTTTCTGTTAATATGGAGCATTACATTTATTGATTTTTAATATTAAACTAACCATAAATTCATGGGGTAAACCCTAGTTGGTCATGGCATGTTATATCCTTTTTACATATTGTTGGATTTGAATTGTTGGTATTTTGTTAAAATTTTTTAGTTATGAGGGCTGTTGGTATGAGTTTTCTTTTCTTTTAACATCTTTGTCTGGTTTTGGAATCGAGGCAATGATTAATTCATTAATTAATTGGGATTAATTAATTAATTAATTAATTGGGATTAATTGGGAAGTGATGTTTGCTTTTCTATCTTTGCACAGAGTTTGTATAGAATTTCTTTTTTTTTTTTTTTTAAAGATGTTTGATCCATGCTGATGCAATGTAGCTTGGAATTTTCTTTGCGGGGAGATTTTTCAGGTACAAATTCAATTTCTCTAATAGATAGTCAAGTTAATATTCAATGATTAAACTTAAAATGAAAATTTATATTATTCAACAAATATTACTGGATGCCTACTTGGGAAGAATGTTGTGCTGTGTGTTGGGAAAGATGGAAAAAAAACAAATTTTCTACCCTTGTGGAGCTTATACTTTAGCAGAAGATATCTGGAGTACAGTAGCACATACTGGGCAAAAAGACTGATTATAATAGAAGAAAGAGGAAGCATTTGAGAGGTAGTTATCTAAACTAACTGTCAAAGTCACAGATGAGGGTATTATTTGAGATGATATGTTAAAATATCAGGTTACCAAATTGACAGGCCTGAGGAGAATGTTTTAGGCAGTAGTTTTAATGCATGCAAAGATATGAAGAATATAAAGAACATGGACAATGCAGGGAGCCAGAAGTAGCTGAAGATTGCTGAAATTTTATGTGAAAGGTGGGAAGTCATAGAGATAAAGCTTGACAAGGTCCCAGCTTAATATTTATAATAAGCTAAGGATAGATAGCAGCTATAGCCCTGTGGCATCCAATCCCATCAGATCTCGGAAGCTAAGCAGGGTCAGGCCTTGTTAGTACTTGGATGGGAGACCGCCTGGGAACACCAGAAGCTGTAGGCTTGGGAGAAGGACCTGGCAACCCCCTCCCAAAAATCAATCTGCCATTGAAAACCCTATGAACAAAAGAGAAGCACTGACAATAGTGTTTCCCCTGTTGCACAGAGGGTCGCTGTGAGTTGGATACCGACTCGACGGCACCTAACAACAACAACAACAAGGATAGATAATGAAAGGGTGCAACATTTTACATTTTATCTTACTACTACTGGAAAATTATTGAAAAATTTTGAGTATGTGAGTGATTTGATGCAGATTTTTGCATATGATAGACTGAAGAGTAAAGGTAGGTTGAATGGTAAGGAGTATAAATCCAGGAGAGAGATGATAAGAACCTAGATTAAGTTATTGAGAATAGAAAGGAATAAAAACACAATATATTCTATAACTTTATATTGATAAATAAAATTATTCTACTAATTTTGCTAACTCAAGGATCACTGGTGACCTTAGTGACCACAGTTGTCACTATTACGGGGTGATAGGAGAAGTTAAGACAGTGAATTAAGAATTCAAAAGATGAGCAAGTTGAAATAGTAAGTATGGATTACTTTTAATAGGCATTTGATTATGAAAGGTGTAGAATTTTAAATTTTCATTGAGAGTAAGACAGGGAAATTTAAATTTATATGAAGAAAAGAGATGGCTAAGTAGAAGGTTGTTTTTTGTTTGTTTTTGTTTTTTGTTTTTCCTAAGACAGAAAGAACTTGAACATGCTTACATGCTGAAGGAAAGGGCTGAATGGAAAATGGGAGTTTTAAAATACAGAAAAGAAAAGAGATAAATGATGAAGCCAGGTCTGTGAGGAAGTTGGGAAGTAGAGAATCCTATCCACAAATGACTAGGAGGAAGTATAGGTGAAGATGCAGATAGGACTGTGAATAGGGTGGCATTAAGTTGAGAGAATTCACACAACGTTTATTTTCCTAGGAAAGCAGTAAGGTGCTTTATCTTTCCAGAAAAAAAGAGGAGAAAGTTGTGTTAAAGGTTTGGAAAGAGTAGCAATATTTGGAACAACCAAGGAAGAAAATGAGAATAAAAACTAGCTATGCCAAATCTAGTAGTTAAGGGCAATGTTGAGACTCAAAAACCATAAATATTTATGGACATTAATCTCTAAAATTGTGTCATTGGTTCTTGAGGGCATAATGGAGGTGGATGGTTGGATTGTACACACCTAGAATCTTCTGGGTTGGCTATGATAGAAAAACTGGCCTGGGATTTAGCTCAGTGAGTAGAATGCTGCGCTGCATTCTCTGATGTCCCCAGTTCAATTCCCAGCACCACAAAAATGGGAGAAGGACCTGGCAATCCACTCCCAAGGCAATCCTGAAACAGTCAGCCATTGAACACCCTATGAGGGTTGCTATGAGTTGGATACCGACTCGACGGCACCTAACAACAACAACAACAACATGATAGAAAAGAAATGGGGTGTAAGGATGCTAGTAAGTTAACAGTGGAAACAGAAGAGGAATAAAAAGAAGGGTATGTTTGTAGAATGCAATGAATAACAAGGTGTAATGGGACATTATGGTGAGTGAAATTAGCATGAAAGCTTGTAATAACCTAGACATAGAGTCTAACATTTCAGAAATGGAGCTATTTTGGATTATGAACAACTCCTGTGAGGGCCGAAGAGGTGGGATGAAGTAGATGCAAAGATGGTTTAGTGGTCAGGGGAATGTAAGGCTAGGAAGAGTTAACTATGTGAACTTGGACATCTCTGAGATGGCAAGACATTGGAGGAGAGGAAGAATGGAAAACAGGGAGCAGAATTCTCAGTAAATGATTGTCAGTGATGTTGATACAAAAGAGATAAAAGATACAGTGTGGTATAGTCACATGACCTAGGAAACAAATAATAGACCTCTTTTCTCTCTCTCTCTCCATATATATACACATATATTTTCATATGCATATACATATACATATATATTTTATACATACATATATACATATATTTAAAATATATACATATATTTTCAGTGGAGGTATTAGTTATATGGGGCTGGGACTTAGCTCAGTTGGTAGAGCGCTGTGCTGCAGTCTCTGAGGTCCCCAGTTCGATTCCCAGCACCACAAAAATGGGAGAAGGGCCTGGCAATCCACTCCCAAGGCAATCCCGAAACAATCTGCCATTGAAAACCCTATGAGGGTCGCTATGAGTCGGACACGACTTGATGGCATCTAACAACAACAACATTAGTTATATGTATTCTCTTTATAAAATCTTAAAAAGTGGAGAAGTATCTGGGGTAGAAAATAACAGCTTCAAGCCGGGCACGGTGGCACATGCCTGTAAATCCAGCGGCTTGGGAGGCGAGGCAGGAGGATCGCAAGTTCGAGACCAGGGGCAGTCTGCGTAATTTAGCGAGACCTATCTCAAAAAAAGTGAAAAAAATGGGCTGAGGATGCAGCTCAGTGGTCCAGCACTTGCAGAGCATGCAAGCACAAGGCCCTGGGTTCAACCCCAGTACCAAAAAAAAAAAAAAAAAAAAAAAAAAAAAAAAAAAAAAAAAAAAAAAAAAAAAAAAAAAGAAAGAAAGAAAGAAAAGGAAAGAAAAAGGAAATAACAGCTTCTTTCTCCCTAGCCCTGTATCTTTTGAAACGTTTTTTTCCTGTGGTACTGGGGGTTGAACCTGGGGCCTCATGCTTGTATGCTTTGCAAATGCTAGACCACTGAGCTACACCTGCAGCCCATTTTTTTCTAACTTTTTTTTTTTTGAGACAGGGTCTCACTAAATTACACAGACTGCCCCTGAGCCCCAACTTGCAATCCTCCTGCCTCCGCCTCCTGAGCCGCTGTGACTATAGGCGTGCGCCACCACACCTGGCTCCTATCTTTTGAAACTTTCTGTGAGCATTTACATGCACACATGTAATATTTGTTTTGGCATAAATTGATGATATTGTGTTCTTTGCAATGACTGCTTTGGTTCTTCAATCTTGGATCTCTTTCAATGGCCTTAATATGTGTATGTAACTTGGACCTCTACTATGAATCATTCCATAGTAATTGTTGTTGTTGTTAGGTGCAGTCGAGTCGTGTCTGACTCATAGCAACCCTTATAGGGTTTTCAATGGCTGATTGTTTCCGGATTGCCTTGGGAGTGGATTGCCAGGTCCTTCTCCCATTTTTTGCGGTGCTGGTAATTGAACTCGGGACCTCAGAGACTGCAGAGCAGCACTCTACCAACTGAGCTAAATCCCAGTCCCTTCCATAGTAATAGCATGCCAATAATCATTTCCTGTGCTGTGTCCCGTGTTGATTGTAGAACCAAGTAAAGCAAAAACTTGGACAAGCACAATCTTTTCTCCATTTATCACATAGCTGCATATTAACACAGTTGTAAGGACTTTTATTTTTGATATTGATGCTCAATCCATAGTGAAGGTTGTGTTCTTTGATCTTCATCAGTAAATGTTCTAAACTATAGTGCTGTGGTAAACTTACATTTGGAGTGAACAAACAACACATTTATTGAGTCTCACAGTATTTATCATCTATAGAATTGGAGCAGTTGGGGTTTAGCTCAGTTGTTAGAGTGCACTCATCACTCTGTGAGGCCGTAAGTTCGATCCCCAGCTCTACAAAAACAGGAGCAGGACCTAGCAACCCACTCTTGATACAATCCCAAAACAATCAGCCACTGAAAACTCTATGAATAACAGAGAAGCACTGACATAGAGCCAGGCGGGGGCACACTGTTTTGTTGAGTGTTTCCATTCTGTTCCATATTAGGTTGCTATGAGCTGCATCTGACTCAACAGCACCTAACAACAACAACAACAACAACAACAACAACAACAACAACATAGAATTGGGAACAAAAATAGGAGCCATTAGTTAGCTTATTATGTTTCCCAGGTCTTGTACCCTGCTGCTTGAACACAGAAAAATACTCCAAGACACAAATGGATTGGGAGTAGACGGAACCTTTATCAGACTGGCCATCTGGCTGCCCCTGCTCCTAGAGTGGATTTGGAGGGAATAGCAGTTGGTCTGGGCTGGTCAGTGTTTTTATAGGGCAGTTCAAGGCACTTTCAGGGGCAGAGACACAGATATACAGAAGCAGAATTTTTGCGGTTAAGGGGTGGGGGAGTACGATGTAACTTTTCATTTCCCACAGCTCAGCCCTTCATAAGAGTTCCCCGAATTTGACCTTTTACAAGGTTACCTTACAACACCACATTTTTAACCCAGCCCTTCAGCAGGCACAGCAACCTTGCAACAGAGCTGCCCTTATCAGCTTTTGTTGAGTGCTGGTTTTCAAGGAACCAGAGTGACTTTAAAATGACCGTAGGCCTGCTCTCACACAGGTTTGCCAGATATGAAAGCAATCCCAGTTAACAGTATATTTAACAGGGTCAAATTTTCCAAAAAGATAATCGAAACACACTTTGAGAGTATGGCAAAAAATTTTAACAAGTGCAGTGGTAGAAAATCCAGGATAAGGAGGTGCTATCCCACAATGAATCAGGCTGGGAATTTTTTAACGTTTAGATTCAGAGGGTAAAGATCCATCCTTTCTGAGAGTGGACCACACATTTTTCCAATGTATTCAGTCTAGTATTACAGACAGAACACCTCTTTCCTGCCAGGAAAAAAATTAAAAACTGATTCCTGAATGGCTTGTGCCTGTAATCCCACCACTTGGAAGGCTGAGGCTGGAGGCTGGAGAATTGGAGGCCAGTGAATCCTCGCTACTCCTCCAGCCAAAAAAAAAAAAAAAAAGAAAGAAAGAAAGAAAAGAAAAGAAAAAAGGAAGAAAATAAAGGTGACTCTCGGAAGAAACTCCGCCAGATTTCAAGATGGTTCCCCTCTGTACAGAATGGCAGCACCTGCCGGGAGCAAGATAGATGTTCCAGGACACGGATTTCCATAACGTGAGTCACGCCCTGGCAGATTATCTTTGCCATTATCTAAAATGGTGAGCCTTGCAGCCTCAACGTTTCCAGGTTTCAATATGGCTCCCGGAACTTACGTCACCGAAGAGGTTAACTTCAGAACCAAGGCTGAACTCCAGCGGAAGTAGCGAAGCGGAAGTTGCGGCGTATCGCAACTCCTGCTGTCATGTCCCGCCTACAGACCTATGCATAGCTCACATCCGCGCGGAGAGCGGAGCCAAGATGGCGGCCGAGTTGGAGTACGAGTCTGTGCTGTGTGTGAAGCCAGACGTCAGCGTCTACCGAATTCCACCTCGGGCCTCCAACCGCGGTTACAGGTACTAACCCCGAGGCACTGCCGCACACGCACACGCTGTCCGGGATGACAGTCTTCTTCGGTAGCACTCTGCTCGTCTATGCCATTGCCGCCTCTGTGTTGTCACCTTCCTAGCCTCTCCTTCTGGGTTGTCATCGTCTCGTTTTCTCCACTTGTACTCTGGACTGTGGTCATCCTTGTTTCCGCCGTTTTTTCCATTTTATTTTATTTTTTTAAATTGCCATCCTGCATCGTTCTACCTCTCCTCCCGCATTCTCCTTGAAACATCCATCTGGTCCCCATCATCCACATCCCATTCATGTCTGCTCCATCCCCAGTCACTTTCCGTTCGCTCTTCCTTACATATTTGATGTGTAATCCTCATCACACATACGCGTACACACATACATTTTCAATACCTCTCGCACATTTGTGGGTAATCATTGTGCTTTTGGCCACTGTTCGGATGATCTCATTCTACTGTTGTCAGACTTGCCACCAACTCTCATCATTCACCATTCGATTTATCATAAGTTTTTTTTTTTTTTTTTTTTGCCAATATGCGAAGATTATGATCGTGTTTTCCAGTGGTTATCTAGTATGCTTCTTTTCATTATATTTTCTTAATTATTTAGTATTTTCTGTCTTGCTTGCCTACTTTCCCTCTTAACCTCTCCTATAGTATTTTCCCTTAGAATTAACGCAGCATTTTCTCTGTAGGGCCAGATAACCTTGTAATCCCGTGACTGTGAGAGTCTGAGGGTGCTGTCGGACTTTACCGAGTTGAAAGGGAATTTAGGGCGTTACATGTTAAAAACGATGACCCCTAAACACTTAGTAGCTGTATAGTTTTGGGGTGTATCCCTTAACATCTCCAAGCCTTAGTTTTCTCCTTTGTAAAACAAAACAAAACAAAAAAACAACAACAAAAAGCCTAGTATCATCTGCTCTTTTATACCTCACAGGGGTTTTGGAGATTAAAATGAAATCATATGGTAGATGTAAAAGAATGTTGTTGTTGTTAGGTGCCGACAAGTAGGTATCAGACTCATAGTGACCCTACGTACAACAAGCACTATTGTCAGTGCTTCTCTGCTATTCATAGGGTTTTCAATGGCGGATTGATTTTTGGGAGTGGGTTGCCCAATCCTTCTTCGGGTAAAAGGATATAGGATACACTAAAGCATTATAAATATAAGAAATCTTATTTCTCTTTCATATCTCCATAAAGATATTTTTTTCTTGGTATTTATCATTACCTTTGCTAAAAGGTTATGCTTTCCTTAGGTCTATTTTGTCTCCTTACCAGCGGTTCATTCATCAATAATCAACAATCAATATCTTTGTGCTTGCAGACCTATACACTGGGCCCTGTAAATTGCATCTTTTGGCAAAGAGCTAGTTTACCTTTAATAAGATAATCAATCAGACCCCAAGTTGACCATGAATAAGACCCAGGATGCTTTTTGATGGTAGTGACAGGTACTATATAATTATGACTCATCTTCTTTGGGAAACTCTACCTGACTCTTCTAGCATTTACGTATGCTCTCTGCGGGCCTCCACTGCACCTTGTGCTTATTTCTTCCTCTTTCTCCAGAGTAGACAGTTAACAAGTGAGGTCTTTTAAAACTTGGTATCCCTACAGTCTAGCACAATATCTGGTACATAATAGGTAGTTTTTAAATTTGGACTGAAAGAAGAAACTAGATTATATAATCAACCAATCACATAAGTTAACATTGACCCAACTACTAAGTAAGGAAATAAATGGCTCATGACTTCCACCTTTAGGATTTAAGACTTCCTGGAGGGTACTGTACACATTCAAGTGTCCTATTATTTTTGTTCTACATCAAGCTTTTTGAAATGTCTTCCCTCTCTGGTCCATCTACATCCTCTACTTTTCTTCTTAGTTTATCCACAGCCTTTATTCTTTTATCAGTTCACTGCATAGAGACATCAAAACAATTTCTTAATTTTTCTCCCCTACTCTTTTTCGTATTATCTTTTTGTGTTTTCCCTGTTATTTTTGGCATTTCTTATCCTCCAGTAGGCATTTTGTTATCAGTTAGTCTTTTAATATAGTGAATGAAGAGAGCAAAACTAAGTTGACTTGTGACTCTTCATTTTTCTGCACTCCTTTGACAAATCACTTAACTCACTGGAATGTTAATTTTCTCATCTGTAAAAATGGATATAACAATACTTACCTTGCAAGATTCTCTCACTTTATTTTCACATTGATGAATATATTGCCTGGCACATTATAGGTTCTTGATAAATTTTACTTTCTTTTTCTTTTTTCTTTTCTTTTTTCTTTTCTTTTTTCTCTGCAGTGCTAGGGATAGAACCCAAGGCTCGTGTATACTAGGCAAGTGCTCTATCATTGAGTGATATCCCCAGTTGTTAATGTTACTTTTCTGTCTTTCTGTATGCCCAGTCTTTCTTGTTTACCAGAACACATTTTACATTTTGAGTTTGATTTATTCTTTAGGATGCCATTAAAGGTCAATCTGAGCTTTTTTTTAGCAAGCTAGGGAAATCTTTCTGTTGAGTGACTAATAAGATCAAAGGGCATTTATCACTTAGTATAAGTTGTTGTTTCCTAGACTTTCACTGACCAGACTTTTGGACCATCAGAAGAAAAATTTAGCTTGATGAGAAAATAAATCAGTAGAAAATGATTTTCTAGTCTGTAACAATTTTTTATTCATCAATACCTTTTCCCCTCCTCCTCTAGCTAAATCAATATTAAACTCTATGTTGTTGTTGTTGTTAGGTTGAGTCGGTGTCCGACTCATAGCGACCCTGAGTACAACAGGCGAAACACTATTGTCAGTGCTTTTCTGATGTTCATAGGGTTTTCAATGGCAGATTGATTTTTGGGAGTGGGTTGCCAGGTCCGTCTCCCAAGCCTACAGCACCTGGTGTTCCCAGGTGGTCTCCCATCCAAGGACTAACCAGGCCCGACCCTGCTTAGCTTTCAGATCTGGATCAGACATCACAGGGCTACGGCTGCAGGCATTACACTCTATTGTTGTTGTTGTTAGGTGCTGTCGAGTCAGTATCCAACGACCCTCATAGGGTTTTCAATGGCTGACTGTTTCGGGATTACCTTGGGAGTGGATTGCCAGGCCCTTCTCCCATTTTTTGCAGTGCTGGGAATTGAACTCAGGACCTCAGAGACTGCAGCACAGCGCTCTACCAACTGAGCTAAATCCCAGCCCTATTAAACTCTATAGTGTGTGTTAATATAATGCAGACAATACTGGAGTTTGAAGTTAGGCATTATTACTTACTGTGTTATTGTCATTATGAGAGAGAGAGAGAGAGAAGGAGGGAGGGAGAGAGAATAGGCTTTTGATAGCTGCTGGAAGGGTTTAATAAAATGTACATGTAGAATGGCACTGTGAATTATAACATTTCTTTTTTTTTTAAATTTTTTAAAATTTTTTTGCAGTGCTTGGGATTGAACCTAGGGCCTTGAGTGTGCTAGGCAAGTACTCTACCACTAAGTTGTACTCACAGTCCTTTTTAATTAATTAGTTAAGTAAGTAATTAATTTTGTGATAAATGAGGGTTGAGCCCAGGGCTTTACCTATGCTTTGTAAGTGCTCTACCACTGAGTTGCAGCCCCAGCCCATTTTTTTACTTTTTATTTTGAGATAGGGTCTTGCTAAGTTACGGATGCTGCCTCTGGCTTTGAACTTGTGATCCTCCTGCCTCAGCCTCCTGATTCTCTGGGATTACAGGTGTATACCATGTCTTCCGAGTCATAATAATGAATTTTTTTTTCTTTCTTTCTTGTTTAATTTTTTTTGTGGTACTGGGGTTGAACCCAGGGCCTCACGCTTGTGTGCTTTGGAGGTGCTGGACCACTGAGCTGCACCCCCAGCCCATTTTTTTTCTTTTACATTTTTTTGAGACAGGGTCTCTCTAAATTACATAGTCTGCCTCTGGTCTCGAACTTGTGATCCTCCTGCCTCCACCTACTGAGCCACTGGGATTACAGGCATGCACCACCGCGCCCAGCTATAATAATGATTTCTATACAAAGTTTTCTTGCTAAGGTAAATGAAGATTTGTGAGGTTAGTTCAAATATTATCAGATGACCAGCAAAACCAAGAGTTCTTTAGGCTAGGTTTTTGAGTGGGAGAAGAACCAAAATGCTGAGGGAAACTGTTGTCATAAATATCCGTTCACTTACTGAGAATTTTTTAGATTTGGGCTAGATAAAAAAGTCAAGGAACCTGTCCAAAGAAATACATCT
This sequence comes from Pedetes capensis, assembly GCA_007922755.1. Classification (NCBI taxonomy): domain Eukaryota; kingdom Metazoa; phylum Chordata; class Mammalia; order Rodentia; family Pedetidae; genus Pedetes; species Pedetes capensis. The sequence continues at coordinate 22,930 of VMDO01027023.1, forward strand.
AATAGTCTCATTCCTAATATTTTCAGTAGTCCGTTTATGCTAAAGTTTAACTCTTAGTGGTATGACTAGAATAAGTAATGACCCAAGTAATGACCCATTAAAGAACATTAATAGGTAGAGATCTATAGAGTACTGTAATTAGCATCAGATTCAGTAACTTGAGGGTCTTTTTGGGCAAAGAATCAAGAGGGAAGGTAATGACAAAATTTATTTTACAAATCTCGTTTAAAACCTCGTTTGGGGTTGGGGGTGTAGCTCAGTGGTAGAATACTGGCTTTGTATACCCAAGGCTCTGAGTTCAGCTCCTGTTGTTGTTAGGTGCCGTCGAGTCGGTATCCAACTCATAGCGACCCTCATAGGGTTTTCAATGGCTGAGTGCTTCGGGATTGCCTTGGGAGTGGATTGCCAAGTCCTTCTTCCATTTCTGCGGTGCTGGGAATTGAACTCGGGACCTCAGAGACTGCAGCACAGCGCTCTACCAACTGAGCTAAATCCCAGCCCGGCAATGCTTCTAAGTAGGCTTTAGTATATTAAAGAAATGTACTTGAGTACTAAGGCTTTCCATTTTCCTGTCCCAGGGCATCTGACTGGAAATTAGACCAGCCCGATTGGACTGGTCGCCTCCGAATCACTTCAAAAGGGAAGATTGCCTATATCAAACTCGAAGACAAAGTTTCAGGTAAAATATTGGTGACCTCCTAACATATTAAGGATATTGGTTAGGTGTGCTTTTATAAGTATCTTCAAATTGGGGATGACAATGGAAATACTTGTTAGTTGGAGTTCTAGTTTTTTGCTTTCTTTAGTCAAAGAGATCTTTTTCTTATCTGTCAGGGGAGCTCTTTGCTCAGGCACCAGTAGAACAGTATCCTGGTATTGCTGTGGAGACAGTGACAGATTCCAGTCGCTACTTTGTAATCCGGATCCAGGATGGTACTGGTAAGGGATCTTGGATTTTGAATGGGATGAGGTTGGGAAAATAGTCAGTACACTTCAATGAAATTGTGTTCTGATTGCTTGTCCGTCCATCCTTCCTTCCTTCCTTATTTCCTCTCTTTCTCCCTTCTTCCCTTCCCTCTTTCCTACCTTCTTTCCTTTCTTTCTTTCTTCTTTTTAGATTTAAACTTATTTACTGATAAAAACTTTAACTAAATAGGCAAGTTATTTATACCAAAGAAAAATCAGAAAGCTCATAATAACATAAAACAATTTAAATATTTATGGTTATTACAGATCTAAAATTCAATCCCCTTTCCGAAGATCAATAGTGCATCTGGATTAACTCACCAGATCATCATTTTTGAATAAGAAACCAAAACAAAAGAACATTTAGACAGGAAAAATAACTGATTCTTCTTCCCACTTTAAGAATCACACACTTTTCCTAAAATGTAAAATACAAAGGTTAATTACTTAGAAGAAATATTGCACACCCTAGCTCAAGAAACAAAGGGAAAAAAATCTTTTTAATTATGTGCAGACTTTAGATGAATCCATGCCGATTTTCACAACTATTCACTTACATAGTTTGGAGATAAATGTGCCTTACTAATGGAAGCTTTCAACATCTGTGTATTTGTTAATTTTATTTCCCAGTTCAATAAAAAGTGATAATAGTTTCATGATACAAAGCATGTTCACTTTTTTTTTTTTTTTGTATTTGGAATGTTAGTTTCTTTTGGGGATTTTAAAAATAATTGCTAAATTGAACACAATGCAAATCATTTATATTATCATTTGTGATACATGTTTGTAATTTGGAAAATTGACTCATACATAAGTTTTTACTCTTTGTGTTTTGTCTTTTCTGGCATTGGTATGTGCATACTGTTTTTGTTAATGACTTTTACTTTTAACTGGTACATAAGAACGTAACAATTGTACATAATAATGGGGTACCATGTGTTATTTCAAAATGTGTATACATTGTGTAATGTTTATCTACTCAAACATTTATCATTCCTTTCTGGTAAAACCATTCAAAATCCTTTCTTCTAGGTTTTTGAAATATATAGTACATTATCTATAGTCATCCTAGTGAGCAGTAGTACATCAGAACTTCTTATTCCTACCTAGCTGTAACTTAGTACCCATCAATCAATCTTTTCCCGTCTCCCCTACTTAGCTTCATATTTGACTGTGTGTCCACTTTCTGGTTAAAACAATCCAGCCATATTAATGAATTTAGAGATGATCTCATTTAAGGTCTAAGGTGAATAAACATACTAGAGTAATTAATTTTGTTTCATTTTTTTTCTTTATGAGCATAGTTTAAGAATAACTTCTAGAATATATGTGTATGTATTTATAAATGGTGCTACTAAATTAAGTATTACTTTGAACTTAAGGACCAATTTAGTCCATCAACTATTATAACAAATTATCCACTGAGATATATGGTTGTTGACAGAACTGAGGAGTCAATAAGTAATTTGAAGTCAGATTGACATTAGCCAAAACAAGTGGTGTAAACAGTTCATAGAATAGCTATGCAATTTCAAAATCATGATTATGTTATTTTTGCTTTGTTGATCATGTTCTGTCATGAAGACAATAAGGATATAATTGAATTGAAGTACCGGTAGTTCCTTATAGAAACTGTAAATAGATTTTAAAAAATTTAAAGTGATCTTTACAGAAACACCAAGATTGAAATATTTGAGACAGCCGGGCACCATGGTGTATGCCTGTAATCCCAGCAACTTGGGAGGCAGAGGCAGGAGGATCACAAGTTTGAGACCAGAGGCAGTCTGAGTAATTTAGTGAGACCCTGTCTCAAAAAAGTTAAAAAAAAAGATAGCCTGGAGGTGCAGCTCAGTGGTATAGCACTTGCAAAGCATGCAATTGCAAGGCCCTGGGTTCAACCCGCAGTACCACCAAAAAAAAAAAAAAAAAAAAA
>VMDO01027024.1:0-25832 GCA_007922755.1 Pedetes capensis
GGATATTTCAAGAAAACATATCTAACAAATGGCATGTCTTGACCACTAACTGAGTGCAGCAGTGGACTCTTATGCTTTGGAAATGATAAGCAGGACCCTCCACCAGGGAGGAAACCCACAGTGATCAGATGGGGAGTCTAGAGGAAGGCAAAGGCAGCTGCCAACGGAAGCTGGAGATCCAGCATCACAGGAGGATCTGCTTAGCAGAACTTTTGTCCAATAGAATGTAGAGCTGGTTAAATGTTGTCTTCCTCCAGTTTAATGTGGGAGATGGGAATGTGAGGGTTTAGGGAGTGTGGACGTGGTAAGGAGAAGAGATGCACAAACAGGAACCCAGCCTGCCCAAATGAATGCCATTGTATTTGGGGCTGCTATAATTTGGATCTTGAACGTCCTCCAGAGGCCCATGTGTTGAAGGCTTGGTCCCCAGTGTGTGATATTATTAGGAGATAGTAGAAACTTTAGTAGGTATGAATTTTAGTGGAAGGAATTTAGGTCATTGGGGGGTTGTGCCCTTGAAAGGGATATTGGGACCCCAGCCCCTCCTGTTTCTCTCTCTTTGCTTCTTGGCTGCCATGAGGTGAACAGCTTCCTCTGCCATGTGCATCTGCTGTGATAATACTGGTTTACCAAGGTCCCCAAACAACTAGCCAATGGATTATGGATTAAAACTTCCCAAACTATGTGGCAGAATAACACTTTTGTCTTTTGACTTTGATTTGTCTCAGGCATTTTCTCATAATAACAGAAAGCTAACTGGGACAGGAGGGCTGGGATTTAGCTCAGTTGATAGAGCGCTGCTCTGCAGTCTCTGAGGTCCCAAGTTCAATTCCCAGCACAACAAAATGGGAGAGGGACATGGCAACCCATTCCCAAGGCAATCCCAAAACAGCCATTGAAAACCCTATGAGGGTGGTCGCTATGAGTTGGACTTGATGGCACCTAACAACAACAACTGGGACAGGAAGATACTTCCTATTTAAAGTTACATTGGCTGTACTGTACACATTACTCAATTATTATTTCACATATGTCAGTAATGGATTCCACCAGTTACTATGCACAGGAGAGATTTCCTTTGAGGCTCCCTACAAGGCACTCTACTATACTGGTTAAGACTGGTAGGACCATAGAGTAAGACAAAAGGCCAAGCCTACTGCTTTGCCACTTGCCTGTCATGATGGAATTCCATGTTTGTATTGAATTTTATTACATAATCTCCTGAAAGAGATTTATATTTCTAAAAGAGGAAATTTCCAGTAAACAGGATGGAAAATCATGGTATAGATCATGAGATATACACTTTCACCTAAAAGGAATTTTCTCCACCATCAATTCAGTTTCAGTAAAGCTGTCTTTTCAAAAGAAATCTCTCACTGAACAGATGCCTTGCTTATTTCCAATTGTCTGTTAAGCAAAGAAGGAGTTGCACTGAGAACCAATGATTGTCCTCAGAATATGAATGGGACATTCCAGAATGGAGGGTGGGTGATAAGCAGAATGATATACTGATTACCCTGTCCAAATCAAAACTAAAACATTCCCTAAAACATACACAGATTCATGTCACTCAACAATGAGAATCTATTCTGAGAACATTGTTGTTTTGTGATTTGTCATTGTGTGAACATTATTGGGTGTGCCTACACAAACAAGATGTTATAGCCTCCTATACACCTAGGCTGTGTGGTATAGCCTGCTGCTCCTAGGCTATGAACCTGTATGACTCGTTACTGTACTGAGTACTGCAGGAGATTGTAATACAATGGTAAACACAGTGAATCTAACGTTATCTAGCCCTGCAGCCATACCACTGTGGCGTCTGATTCCATCAGATCTCCGAAGCTAAGCAGAGTCAGGCCTGGTTAGTACTTGGATGGAAGACCACCTGGGAACACCAAGTGCTATAGCCTTGGGAGAAGGACCTGGTAACCTACTCCCAAAAAGCAGTCAGCCATCGAAAACCCTATGGATAGCAGAGAAGCACCGACAATAGTGTTTTGTCTCTTGTACCTAGGGTTGCTATTAGTCAGACACCATTTTGATGGCATCTAACAACAACAAAAACAACCTTATCTAAACACAGAAAAAGTGCAACAAAAATAAAGTATAAATAATTTTTTAAGAAATGGTACACTCATGTAAGACATGTAGTATAACGAGCTCACAGGACTGGAATTTTCTCTGGGTGAGTCAGTGTGTGAGCAGCAAGAGAGTGAGATGCCCTCACACATTACTGTGCAGTGTGGAGATTTTATCAGCACTGTACACTTAGGCTGCATTTAGTTTATTTTTTAAAATTCTTCCTTTAATAGTAAATTAAAATTGTGTACTATAACTTTTTTACTTTCTAAACTAGTTTTACCTTTAGATTCTTTTGTAATAATAATTTGAAAAGAAAGACATTGTTCAGTTAAACAAAAATATTTTCCTGTATGTCCCTATTCTATAAATATTTTCTGCTTTTAAAATGTTTATTTTTTCTTTTTCTTTTGAATTTTCTCAAAAGAACTTTGACAAACACCCACATGAGCCTTGGCCTGCACAGGGTAGGCTCCTCATAGCTCTCTTCCACCTTCACATCTTGTCCTACTGGAAGGTTTTCAGGGGCAATAACATACACAAAGCTATCACCTCCTGTGCTAACTGCCTTCTTCTGGATCCCTCCAGAAAGACTTGCTGGAGGCTGTTTTGCAGTTAACCCTTTCTTTTTTTTACATTCTTAAATAATGAGAAAAAATATACTTTGTAAATACATAAACCCAGTTGCACAGTTGTTTATCATGATCAATTATCATGTCCTATACAGTTTTACAACTAGCAGTGCTATTGGTTTGTTTACAGCTATCTCATCCCAATCATGGGAGTAGTAGAGCATTGCACTATGGACGTCACAACCCTTATGAGACACTGTGTATTTTCAGCTCCGTTACAATCTCAGGAGACCACAGTTGGATATGCAGTCTACCACTAACCAAAACATCATTATTTGGTGTGTGGCTGCATTATTCTTGTACTACTTCATATATCAAGCACTTTGTTAAACACTTTTTACTATAAAGGATAGATTTTCATTTTGTTAATTTGTACATATATGCATTTGTGAGAATATATAATTTGTGGGTTTTTATCACATGCTTTAGTGAATAGAAAATAATACAATATATATCTTCACACCCAAATTGAACAAATGTTAACATTTTGCCTTTTTTTAAATTTATTTTTATTTTTGTGGTACTGGGGGTTGAACCCAGGGCATGCTCTGCAAGTGCTGGACCACTGAGCTGCACCCTCAGCCCATTTTTTTACTTTTTGAGACATGGTCTCACTAAGTTACGTAGACTGCCTCTGGTCTCGAACTTGCAATCCTCCTGCCTCCACCTCCCAAGCCGCTGGGATTAGAGGCATGCACCACCGCGCCCAGCACATTTTGCCATTTTTTAAAAGCTCTTGCATCTAGTTTCTTTCATTCCTCTCAAAGGTAGCCATTATCCTAAAGTTGTGTGTCCTTCCACTGTGTTTTGTTCTTGTTAAGGGCATTACTCACAACCTGTATGGATTTTTTAAAAAATTATTTTGCATCTATTTGCCATGTTTTTTCCTTGCTTCCTATAATAGTTTGCTCAATGTTTGTTCTGTTGGTGGTGGTGGTGCCGTCGAGTCAATGTCCGACTCATAGCAACCCTACGTACAACAGGCAAAACACTATTGTGAGTGCTTCTCTGCTATTCATAGGGTTTTCTATGGCTGACTGTTTATTGTGAGTGGGTTGCTGAGTCCTTCTCCAAAGCCTACAGCACCTGGTGCTATTAGGTTGTCTCCCATCCAAGTACTAACCAGGCCCGACCCTGCTTAGCTTCTGAGATCTGATCGGATCTGAAACCACAGTAGTACACTGCAGGCAATGGTTACTCTAGATCAAAAATTATTTTCTTCAGCACATTAACTTCCAACGTTTGTTGCTATCTACTGTTGCTAATCACACTGTTTAGTAAGCTCTCACAGCAATGCATATGCTTAAGCAAAATACTTGGCCTAAAAATTTCATGGGAAAACAATGTTAAAGGTAATTAAAGTAGTTCTACTACTGCCATATTTAAATCTTCTCAAACTAATTCAAAATTACTTGTAAAAAATACATTGAATGCTTATGGTGGCTTTCACAGTTTTGTCCTATTAAGTCACACCATCTCAGGAAATTGTTTTAATGGCCTACATTTTATAGATCAATAAAGTGAATACCAGGGTGGCCAAATAATTTAATCTTGATCATATAGCTGGGAAATGGCATTCACAGCATGTGAACATCAGTCCTCTAATTCCAAGTGCAGTTTAGTTGCCTACAGAATTAATACTTATTTTTTATCCCCTCACTTATTTCGGTGACAGTGAAAGAAAGGATGATAATATGAATTAAGATACAGAGGCTTTGGTCACTCTTATTTAATGGTCACATAATTTATGATGGAGTCTTCGTCACGAGGTCGAAGAGGAAAGACCCCGAAGCCCAAGGATCAGAATCCCCCAGGTGCCCCTGGGGGCTGAGAAAGTCACTCTGCTTTAGGAGGCTAACAGTTCAGAACGCAGCTGCTTGCTTGAGTAATCATGTTCATGAGTTTTAGTTTCATATTCAGGATAGGTTCTTCCCATAGCCACATGTTGAGAAATTGAAAAATGGCAAAATTGAAAAATAAATGACCTTTGAAATACAGAAGAGCTTTTACTCTGGAGAAAAATGGAACTCAGCTTTCAGGTACATTCCATTTCTTTTATGGTTTGAAAAGATCCCAAGACATGCCAACAAGTCTAATGAGATGTATTTGAAGGAGGAGGTCATTTGTAGGGTAAAATTTTTTAATTATTATTATTTACTACACGGAAGTGTGAGAATTAGGGGACTGGTTTCAGTCTAGACGCTGGATGGGATTGCTTTCAGAACACCCACATGTCATTTGGGTTTATGAGATTCCATTTCTTCATTTATAAAATGTTGAACTTGAACTAGATATCTGTCTTCTAATATGTGAAATGAATGTATTTCTATGTATTGGACAAACTGATCTTTTTGTTTTTATTTTTCCATAATAATTTGTATGCATGCATTTGCTTTCTCTTTTGTCTTTTCCTGACTTCTGTTAAACTGATAAAGTTTTAAATATTCTTGGTCTTATACATGAGTGTATGCATGTATTTGCTACTCACTTGGAAACTATACACATATTTCATTAAAGATCACTATTAATTTCTTTTTACTTTTTAAATTTTTTAGATAAATGTAGATTTATATTGGGTTGTAAGAAATTATAGAGAAAGATCCCACTTATCCTTACCCATTTTTCCCCAGTGGTAAATATATCTTGTAAAACTATAATGCAATATCCCAACCAAGTTATTGACATTGTTATAGTCAAAATACAAAACAATTCCACCACTTCAAGGATCTCTATTTCTTTTTTGTAACCACCCACATCTGCTCACCCTCCCCACCCTGCACCTGCATCCCTAATCTCTGACAGTCAGTACTCTGTTCTCTGTACATGCTGTCATTTCAACGGTGGAGGGTGCAGTCCAAGATCAAGTGCATCTATTGCTTTGGTCTTCTGGTGGGGTACCCGATGGCCATGCAAGGGGGTGTGTGGGGGAAACTCTCTGGTCGTGGCTAGAAAGCAAAGAAGAGGGAGAAAAGCCCAGCATCCCACTGACTCCTTGAAGGGCAGACCATCAATGACTTAAGGACCTCCCGGCGGGCCTACCTACTCACGGTCCCATCACCTCCTGGGAATCACCTTGAGGAGTAAGGTGTTAACACAGGGACCTTTGGGGGCACCACCCACCTTCAAACCATAGCACATGTCCTGTCAGTTTCAACGCTCAGCATCTGCTCCTGCAGCTTACACTGTCCCTCCAAGTTTATTTTTGTTCTTGCTAAAATATTACATTTAATAGCTGTTTTGTTTAGCTGGGCTTGGTGGTACACATCTGTTATCCCAGCAGTTTGAGAGGCTGAGGCAGGAGGATCACAAGTTTGAGGTCAGAGACGGCCTGAGTAACTCAGCAAGACCTTGACTCAAAATAAAAAAAAATTTATAGAGGGGTTAGGGGTGTAGCTCAGGGCTAGAGCCCTAGCAAACGATGTATAAGGACCTGGGTTCAACCCCCCAGTACTGCCTGCACGCGCGCGCACACACACACACACACACACACACACACACACACACACACACATTGTTTATTAAGTGAAAGCCCTGGTGCTTGGTCATGTATACTAGTTAAGCTGAATATACAATTTTAAATTGACTCTACTCTTAAATATGTTTGAAATATTTCAGTATAAACTTTTAAAGAGTCTAGATTTCCTCAAAATTGTAATCATCCCACTGCTCCTGGAATTAATGATTAGTCATAATACATCTGCTACCAGTCTAATTACTTTATAGATGATTTTGTGATTTTCCTGTGTGGTAGCTTTTAAGATTCTCCTTGTCTCTAATGTGTCTTAAGTCTGAATTTATTTTTATATACTTTGATCAATACTTGAAGTAGAATTTTGATGTGAGAATTCATATTTTTAATAATGTAAATATTTCTATTATTTGTTCAAATATAAGTTCTTTCCCATTCATTCCAGTCTATTTTTTCTAGAACCATTATAAAATTATGTTGAAGCCTTTTATTCTATCTTATATATGCCATCAGTTTTTCTCTCTCTCTTGCTCTCCCTTTATCCCCCCAACCCCCTGCTTTCTTTCCTCTTTCATTTATTAATGTTTCCTTTAAGGACTATATTTTATTTTAAAGATCTCAGATAGTTTTTTCTTATAATGAAATATTCTTGTTAAACTTCTATTTTTCATAAATTTTTATTTTTTAATGGATGTTTTCCAATTATCTGTTTAAGTATCTTGAACATACACAGTTTAAATCAATTGTCAGACTCATCTTTGTTTTAACCCAAAATAAATTCATGTTCCAATTGTTGATTTTGTTGATGATTTTTCTGAGGAGAAGGTTTCCATGTATTCTTGAATTTTAGCTAGTGAATTCATTTCACATAGGAAGTTTTTGTTGTTCTCTCCTTTTTCTCCTAGGTCTACTCTCTCCTTGTCTGGCATTTAGTCAGCTCTTCTCTGCCTCTGTGCTGGGGTATAGCTCTGCTGGTAGAGTACTGCTCTGCACTCTCTGAGGCATTGGATTTTATCCTCAGCACCACAAAAATGGGGGAAAGACCTGGCAGCCCACTCCCAAAACAATCAGCCATTGAAAACCCTATGAATAGCAGAGAAGCGCTGACATAGTACCAGGCATAGTACAGTATTGGGGAGGGTTTTGTTCTCTTCTACACAGAGTTGCTATGAGTCAGACCCAACTTCATGGCACCTCATAACATTTCTGCCCCTGTCCCTCTTCACTCATTGCAGACTTTAAGTTGAGAATCAGGTTTTGCAATGATTGTCCAGAGCTCTTGTCCTAGGATGTTAAGATTGTCACACATCCAGTCAGTTAGCCAGTATGCATCTCAGTTCAACTTCTATTATGGACACTTCTGTTATGGACATCACCACATGTTCTCCCTCCTCCCAGAGCCTCTGGGAACTTCCTTTGAAGCCACAACTTCAGATAGCAAGTGTTGAGCCACTTTCTCTTTTCCCAGGTAAGAAGAGCCCATGCCTATCCCTCAGGCTTCAGTGAGTCCCTCTCTGGTATTTTGTGGAAACCTTTTTTCCACATTTATCTCTGGAGATCAAAACCTGACAGCCCCTGCTTGCTCCCAGACCAGTGTGCCACAGGTCTGAGCCCTCAGTTTTGCCCACCGTTTTTGTGTTTGTTCTTGTTTCCAGTTTTCTATACGTTTAACTCATCTTTTGATCCCAACAGTTTCATTCTGTGCTGCCTCTCTTCATACTTTGTTGTTGTTGGGTGCTGTCAAGTTGGTCCTACTCATAGTGACCCTACATAAAACAGAATGAAACAGTCCCTGACACTGTGCCATCCCCTTCATTATGTAAGTGCTTCTCTGCTATTCATGGGGTTTTCAATGACAGATTGTTTGGGGATTTGGCTTTAGGACCTTCTCCAGTTTTTGTGGTGTTGGGGATCAAACCCAGGGCCTCAGAGAGTGCAGAGTGGTACTCTACCAACTGAGCTAAACCCCAACCCCTAGAAGAAGTATACTCAAATTAAAATTGTACCACTTAATCCAGAACCTGAACTAGAACTAATACCATTTTGTTTGTTTGGCTTTGTGATTCAAGTAATTTCAAATTGGTAGATAAATCTATCCACCAAAACTATGGTCCTATCAAATTGCACAGATCTACACAAACTTGTATTGCACATTGCATAGATCTAAATTGCATAACTCTATACACATACACATATACAGACACAATGAGTTAAGGTAAAAACTGAAGAAAATAAAAAATGGTCTGAAATAATGAATTGTTACTCCAATGTCAATTTCTTGTTTAGATATTTATAGCAGTTTATGTATGTTTTCTGTGGGGGAAACTAGATAAAGGGTTTTTAGGATTCCATGTACTATTTTTACAACTCTCTATAAGACTACAGCCATTTTAAAATAAGAAGTTTAGAAAAAGAGCACTAGGGTTATAAAGTCATACAAATAGTAGGATTTTTAAAAAAATTATTTTTCATACAAGAATGAGATAGTTGGGAAAAGAAACACAGCTGTGTACATGCTGCATGGAAAGTATTGATTCAAATTTACTCTCTCTTCTTTCCTAATGATCATTCTCTTATGCCAATTTCTCTCCCAGTAAGATCTGTTTTCTATCTTATTTGTTCACTTATTCATTCACTTTGCAAAAGTTTATGAAGCCACAATTATGTATTAAGTACCACAGGAAGCCCTGGGAATTCAAAGAGGAATAAGATTGGGTTCCTGTCTGCAAGGGCCTTCTAATCTATTGAAAAAGAAAGCCATGTAAACAACTATAAAGTGGTCTGACGATTCTATGAACTAAGTTCTGCAGAGGAAAGAAACATATCTCTCTGGGGATCAGCGACAACATCCTAGAGCAGATGTTTGAGCCATGCCTGAAGGGTATGTAGGGATTTCTAACAATGTGAAACATTCTATGGGGAAAATGGCCTAATGTATTCAACAAATATGTGATAAAAATAAAAGAGGAGTCGGGTGGAGTTGTTGCAAATTAAAAGATACTTAAGAAACATTATCAACAAAATGTAATACGCAAACCTCCCTGACTTGATTAAAACACAACAGCCCATTTATGGCATAATCAAAGAAATGTGGAAATAGATTGGGTAGGCCACTAAGGATTGATTGTTAATAATTTAATAATAAAGATATGGCTGAAGATATAATAGTGTTACTAATAATAGTAGTTAATGGATTATTTTAATTTCATTAGGTAGTAAGTTTTAGGAATTATTACTTTCATTGTTTTTCTAGAAAAAAATTACATTAGAGTTCCAAATTGAACTATGCATGAATAAAACAGCACAAAAATGGGATTTGACTTAAACCACTGCACAAAAATTAAATTGTGGGGAATAGAAGATACATGATTGACAAAAAGTTACTAAACGTTGAAGGTGGTTAATGGGTGAATTGGAACTTATTAACACTATTCTCCCTATGCTAATTCTGTGTTTGGAATTTCCATAATAAGAAGTAAAGTATCTTCCTCAATCATCAACATTTTACATAACAGCTTCAGATTATTTGGCACCTAATCTTCATTTTAATTTATTCTGAATTGCAGACAGCACTGATTAATTTTTCCCAGTTCACAGTAGTAATATTTTCTTTTTTTGGGTCATAGTCTTCTGTATTCCAATTATATACACTTTTTCTTTTTTAAAGTGTTAAGTGGGGCTGATGGATGAAGAAAGAAAGAGAAGTTATTGCAGTCAAGTGAAACTATTGAATTAAAGAGAAAAAAATTTATATTAGGGAAATACTGAAATATTGGCTGGAGCCAAGGTTAACCGGGATCCAAGATGGAAATGGAGAGAATATGAAAGAGAGATAATTAGGAACCATATGACTAAGGTTATTCCCTAACAAAGTTTTCCTAACAAATGTGTGTTTAATCTTACAGTCAAAGAGATGGAATGCATGTTTACAATGGAGGAATAACAGTTGTATTTCTTTCACAACAAAAAAACTCAGGCAGTGGTGTGGAGTGTGGAAAAGAGGAGGCAGATCTGGCATCAGGGAAATCAGAGGGGAAGCATTTGGAATGACCCAGACTAGAGATGATGAGAGTGTGAATTATACCACAGCATTGAGAATGGAAGGAAATGCTTCATCTGAGACACATTTAAGATTTCCAGGCTCAGTTGAAGAGAGAGAAGACCAACTTCCAGTCCTATGTCACCTAAAGGAAGAGGACGTTTCCTGAAATTATGTTGCCAGGTGATTCTGTACTTACACAAACCTAGATGATATGGCCCCTGCACAGCCAGGCTGTATGGTACAGTCTGCTGCTCATAGGCTACAAACCAGCACAGCATATTACTATGCTAAATACCACAAGCAATTGTAATGTAACAGTATTTGTGTTCAGTTGGTAAAGTGGTGCTCTGCGCTCTCTGAGGCCCTGGTTCAATTCCCAGCACCACAAAAAATGGGGGGACATGGCAATCCACTCCCGAGGCAATCTCAAAACAATTAGCCATTGAAAACTCTATGAATAGCAGAGAAGCACTGACATAGTGCCTGGATGGCAAAGTGTCAGGGATTGTTTTGTTTTGTTGTATATGGGGTTGCTTTGAGTTGGACCTAATTCATCGGCACCTAAACATAATACAGAAACAGTAAAAATACTGAATGACAGAAATTTTTTAGCTCAATTATAATCTTATGGGACAACCATCACATCTATAAAATCAATCATTGAACAAAATGTCATTATGCAGCAAATGAGTGTAGTTAATAGTAACATCATTAACTACATTTGAGAATACAGAACTTAGAGTTTGGGGAGTGCAGACAAAATGAGTACAATATTAAACATGCTCACCTTGAAGGTCCACAGGACAAGTGGGAGGAGCCTAGGATAGCAATTAAGGACTGGATGTTATTGTCCAATGTTGAAGCAAAAGTAATTGCCTAGAGAAAATTTGAGAAGCAAGAAGACAGAAAGCCAACTATCTAGTGAACTCACAAACTAATGTGTGAATACGAAAATTGCTGACTAAACAGCAATAAACAGAGATAAGGAGAACAACAGAAAAACGTTATCTGGAATAAGTGAGAATTTAGAAAATGCTCAATTAGGTTCAAATACCATTCGAAGGAGCTCTAACAATTCATGAAGAAACTCTGAATAAACAAACACAAACATGAATGTGCATACTTAGCTAAGTAATTTGAAGCAATCTGAGCCTGCATTGCCTTTATTTTTACTTAATTATCTTTGCAGTACTTTGTTTCCTGGTAGTTTTATTCTCCTGAACATATCATAGGCATAATTATAAGCAGGAGTATTATAATTAATGCTGATTGCATTTTACCTTGAGACTCTTAGAAAATTTGAAGCCCAAATTATCTTTGTAGGAAAGAAGTACAGAATTTGAGTTTTTAGTTTCCATGAAATGAAAATTGAATTAGAATGATACCAATTATTTCCTACTAGCATGTCTTTCACTTCTTTATTGATAGTAAATATTTCCTTGCATTTTGTACCTGGAAAGGTCAACTCTCAAATGTATCACAGCCAAACAGGTTATAATCTGTGGTCAAGTTTTATATATCATAATCCATTAGGATAGAGACAAGGAAATGATGGGTTTTAATATCTTTTGTTTCCTTATTTCTGCTTTACTATATTAAGATTGAGGTCTTGTTTCTATACCAAGTTTAGCTTTAATACTCAACCATCGAAATGCCCTTCCTATCGTTAGGTAAAAAATTCTGTCCAGAAAGATCATAACTTTAGAAGGAGAAAGGGCAGTTGATTGCTGACTGGTGCTTCCCATCACTGTAATAGGTAATCAGGCAGCATGGGGAGGACTTTTTGAGCAAGCAATAGAATTTGGGAAGTATAATACTTCTTAGTTCATTTTGAATGCCTCATTATTTTTGAAGTACTTGTGAATTCCCAAATCATATACTAAAGGATACATACCTACATGTCTTGATCCATATCTTCTTAATTAAATATTACTTGAGTTTAAAAGTATAATATGCAAACTTACTAAAAATGTCCTTTCTAAGTTCCCATACCTACCTCTTTCAGAAAACAAGATAAGTAGGAGATTCCCAAGAAGCCTGCCTTGCCAGGATCTTGTGCTTATATGCCCATGTGTGAGTCTTACAAAGTGAGATCACAATATTGAAATGGGAAACTTGGGAAAATAACATTCCTTATTTGCTGCACATTGGAAGAGGAAACCCACAGAAGCTATACTTTTTGAAGCAATGCTCCAACAGCCTTGCTATTGAAAAGTCATTACACAGAGGCTGGTAACTAAAGTCACAGATTAGGTTTGAGAAAAAATTTTTTTCCTCCAGGATGCAACTGTGAAAGTCCAGTTTCTCATTACTAGTTTATGACCCTGTGTAAAGTTTAAATTGGATTGACCAAGGTGACCAAATTCTTCCGTTATCAAAATGAAGCATATTGTCAAAAGGAAAAGGCACCAACTGATCTATAGTGGCTGTTCTACTGCTGATTTTATCTTCTTGATGGTAGGGCATAATTTATTTCCTCCCACTGGGATGGAAGAGAGTATTTGAAGGATTCTGAGAAAAGGCATCAAATAGAAAATTCTATTGATAAAGGTATAAAAATGGAAAGTAGGTGGAAGATTCTTTAATGTAATGATTATTTCAATAAAACATTAATATGAGGTGAATTACAATCAATTTTCAAGCATTTTACTTTAATAATCTGACATGTATGTACATAGAATACCTACTAATTTTGGGTAGCTTGGTAAGTATAATAAGGGAAGTGTCACAGTACCTTCACACGTACAGTAACTAATTTAAGGAGACCTACATACAGACAATCCAAGAAAGACTAGTGTTTTAACAAAATTTCGAAAACAATTCTTAACTCTCACATTGTCTGCACTGGAGGAGTAACTAGCGTTAAGTTACATTTGTGTTTGCACTGAGTATTCAGCTTGCACTGTAATATGTAGCCTCAGAAGTCCTACGGCCTGTCCATAAGGTCTTCCTTTTGCTGAAGACACTTCTCAGTGGAAAAATACACAAATTCAAGAGAAACCACAGATCATTTATCCATGATATTGTAATGCTAAATACAGTCAGCCTTTTGTATCCATAGAGTCAACTAACCATGGATCAAAAGTGCTTGAAAATAAATTTCATCCGCACTGAACACGTACAGGCCTGTTTTTTCCTATCATTGCCTAAACAATACAGTATAACAACTATTTACAGAGTTTGCATTTTATTAGGTATTATAAGGAATCTAGAGATGATTTAAGGTATAGTGGAAGATGTGTGTAGGATACATGCAAATACTATGCCATTTTATGTATACACCCGAGCATCCTCAGATTTTGGTAACTCTGGGAGTCCTAGAACATCTCCTGTGGATACCAAAAGACAACTATATAGATAAATTGTATATAGTACTAACCAGAAAGATTCAAAGGGATATATTTTAGGAATGTTATGAAGTTGAAGCCTGATAGCAAATTTACATAGTATTTATAAAATGAATCACTACTGAAATTTCTTTTAAAACTCAGCATCATACTAAGGCCTTCAAACTTCAGCAAAAATGAGGATGTCATTTCAAGCAGGTAAAATCCATAGACTAACAAATAAAGCCCTTCATAATCTGGCAAAAATTAACTTTCTAGTTCAAGACTGCCACTTTCTGTTGTACAGCTCAAATATAGGCCTGTCTTCCACCTTTACAATCACTGTAGGTTTGTATATTTAGGGCAATAATTTTCTGACAGATGATTAAGGACAACTCCTTCTAATTCTTGGAAAAGTGTTATTTGGACTCAAAGCAATGTTATTCCAAACTTACCTTTCTAGTATCCAAAATTAATGTCCCATTCCAGCTGTCATAGATTGAATTCTATAAGAAACAAAGTCCAAGATGGGAATTTATATACAAGACATTTAATGATGTGTGCCCTTGGATGAACACCTGGGGGAAGCGAAGGAAGTAGAATTAAACAGAAGGGAGAATTGAACTGCAATGCAATCTCAACAACGATATCATTCAGTTCTGTGAGGGCTCTTAAGTTGTGATATTCTTTCAGAATTGCTTATCTGTGGGAAGAAGACTGAAATTTTATTTTGCTGCATTGACCAGCCATTGAATACAAATTCCTCTTGGGTGGCAGACATAACCTGGGATGAGACACTTTTTTCATCTGATAGCAATTCCCAAAAACTGACTGAGCAGACAACTATGGAGCACTCCTGAGACTTAGTCCTGCATAGGGCATCTGAGTGACATGCTACAATGTTCAATACACCAACCCTATCTCCCTAACATTCTCATTGTTTCCCCTGTCCATTACTAAAATGAACATTTATTTGGTCCCCAGCCTACTGGATCCAAGATACCTGTTGGGTCTTGGCAGCATAAAGGTGAATGTAAAATGATTCTGCAATCTAGGGAAAAAAACACAGGAAAGAAATAGTAGCATGTGATCTGATAATGGTAGCCACGGCATGCTTTAGAAATGCAAAGAATGAAAAGTTTTACTATCTGAGGAAACTTAGTGAGTCTTGATGACATTGGGAAAATTTGAACTCAGTGCATATATATTCTAAGTCCATACATTCCACTTGGCCTAAATGCCTCTCCGCTCTTTTAATTTTTATTTATTTCTTCATTTATTTATTTTTATTTTTATTTTAGTGATACTTGGGGGTTGAACCAAGGCCCTCATTTGTACTTTGCAAGTGCTCTGCTACTGGGCTGTACCCCCAACACATTTATTTATTTATTTATTTTGAGACAGGAGCTTGCAAAGTTATGTAGGCTGCCTCTGGCCTCAAACTCATAATCCTCATGTCTCTGCCAGCTAGGTTGCTTGGATTACAGGTATGGGCCACCAAGCCCAGCTGCCCTCCACTCTTTCACCTATTTAATACCTCCCCATGGACTTGATCTAGTTCTAACATTACCATAAGTTCTGACTCTACCATTCAGGAACCCACCCATCAGTCATCTGTGACATTGGTGACTTTTGCTCTGCAGTATGGCAGCAAGGCCCGGAGGCTGCCTATCACCATCTCACAAAGATATCCTTTTTCCTAAATGATAAGTAAATCAGGGACCAATGCAACACTTAAAAGTACTTTAAAGTACTTAAAAGTATTTAATCATAATCATAGAATACAGTTTAAAGTGACGTTAGAGATGATCTTGACCAAGAATCCCCCCCCCAAAAAAAGAACAAAAAAAAAAAAGAAAAAAGAAGATTAAAAAAGAGAGAGAGAGAGAGAGAGAGAGTGAGAGAGAGAGAGAAAATGGTGGCCCGTGGCTCTCTTGGGGCCTACCAACTAGTAAACTGAAGATTTAAGACTAGGACCAAGTTCTCGTACCCCTATCCACTGTCTGACACTATCTCCTCCAACAAATGAAGCAATTCATGAGTCTCAGTCTTAATAAATTTAAGGATACTCTGTTAAGATTGATTTTTCTTCCCCAAAACAATGTACAAATTTCATCAAACTTAGTGATCTTCCTTATAATGTCAAAGACATATATTTGGTAAAATGCATAAGTGTCTTTTACTGTAGACTCAACAGATGGGTGGGAAAAATCTATGATAAATTGTCCAGTTCAACTGCTATGAAATAATAGAATACATTTGTTTTTTATCTCTCTAATCTCTACAGTCTGCCTCCAAAAGGGACCAAGTACTGTAATGACAAAGTTAAATGAACCACAAGTTTGGTTATTTTGTGAATGGGTGTGTGTATGTGTACATTCACACATGTGTATTTTGTTATCTTTATGAATAGCTACCCCCATGTTTCTGTCAGCTTGTTGTGCTGTAAGGGCTTGCGTGTTGCTGTAATGCTGAAATCTATGCCACTGGTATCTCAGATACCAGCAAGGCCCCAGTGGTGGACAGGCTTCAGCTGAGCTTCCAGATGAAGACACCAGGGAGAAGGACTGGACAGCCCACTCCCAAAACAATTAGCCATTGAAAACACTATGCATAGCAGAGAAGCACTGTCAAATATAGTGTCAGAAAATGAGCACCCCAGAATGGAAGGCATTTAAGAAATGACTGGGGGAAAGTTGCTTCCGCAAAGTAGAGTGGACCTTAATGATGAGAATGGAGTAAAGCCCCAGGGACCTCCTTTTGCTGATGTGGTATGACTCAAAATGAGCAGAAACACAGTGTCTGCAACAATAGGCTCCAACATAAAAAGATTGTGTGCATGGCACAGTGTTAGTGTTTCATTCTGGTGTACAGAATCACTATGAGTCAGATCTGACTCAAGGGCCCCTAGCAACAACACGAATAGCTAAGTTTAAGCCAGGTAAACAAACTGAGTAAAACAAAGGTCCCTAAACCTGAATGATAATTAGAATAACCCAGACTTTTAAGAAAGATTCCTGAGACCCACTCTCTAGAGATCTTCATTGCCTAGGTGTGAAATGAACTCCTGAGCAATCTGTATAAGTTCCCCAGGCAATCCTCATGCACAGCCAGGTGTGGAAATCACACTGTTGTAGCGTATGACATGACAGGGTTGGGTCTTGCTACGGCACTGCTACCAAGGGCAAAGTGGTCCTGCTCCCTGGCTCATGGCCCCAGACTTCTGGTCAGCCTCAGGTAGCCCTGTTAGTCTCAGAGAAGTTTGAAGTAAGAGGATGAGAGACACAGCGGCAGCCAGCCTCAAAAATAATAAACACTTAAAGATGCCTCCCTCTAATATCAAAATACATGCTCCTGACTCAGCCTCCCCTCCTCAATCATCACCATGCCACCAGCTGTAAACCTTCTATTCATCTGTAAGCCCACCTTTGCTCATCTCTAATTATGTTGGAATTGCCTATATAGCTTCTGCACTTCAATGACCTCTGTTACTTTAGCCTCCTTTCCTAACTCACCACAACAATAGATAACTGAAAGCTATTTAAGGCCTTAAGGGCACAAATAAAATAGGCATTACAACATGAGTTTATTTATCTTTAACAAGTATATGTGCATGTGAACTTAAAAATCTAGACCAAGACAGTGAACAAACTTGTGTTTACTTAAACTTGCTTGAGTGAGCCTACATATGTACGACAATAGCAAAGCTCTATTATAAAATGTGATCAGCATCTCTACTGACTTCTTTATTTAATTCAGGATGATTAAGTTCTCTTAGGTGGTACATATTAAAATTTCCTTAGAGCAAGGGCCCCTTTTCTCTAACTTTGTTAAATAAAATTTCCCATGTAAAGAAATTCTATCCATTCTGTAGTAACAAGGTTGATTTTAAATGGATAAACCCAGAGAAATTAAGTTCCATTCCCTAAGCACTCCATAATTACCAAATAACGGGCACTGATTGCTCCAAGACAAAAACCTGATCTCATTAGTACCTGCTGTTTGGGTAGAGAGAAGACAATTATATGTGAAGGGTACTATGCTTTTGGAAATGCTAATTAATTATACATTATTTATTGGAAATACAATGCTCTCCTTGTACTGTAGCTAGAAAAACAGAGGAAGTAAGGGAGAACTTAAATAGCAGAGACAGGCTGAATTGTAATGAGCTACAGCTGTTTGTTCTGAATCTAGGTCCCTTTGCTAGTTTGGATACAACTTTATATCCTTATTCTCAATGTCTTTCAAGGTCTTTCTCCTTCATCACAGTGGACTATCAAAGTCTAAGAGTATGGAGGGGAAATTACCTTAGCATCTGGCAGGTTTCAGCCAAGCCATTCTGGTCTGGGTGGTTTAATTTTTCTTTTACAGAGGGAAATAATAAACAAATAACAATAAATAGCAGATAAATAATATCCCAGCCCAAACCAAGGGGCTGATGACAGTAAGGAAGCAGCAGCTTGACACGTGCCTAGTTCTGACTAATTAAATTCCTTTGCATTAATGTTATAGAATTATACCCAGGCTAACATCATTATCTATTGTTTTTCTATGATTTGCTGACATCAGTAACAAAAGGCTAAGAAGCAATACTATTTCTTTACACATGAGGCAAAGAGTAAAGTCTTCCAGTTCTCACAAACCTATAATCTGCTTTCTCTGCAGTTATATATGTCTAGAGTGTCAAGGGGAAAAACAAGGAAGGATGAACATATGCAATGTTGGTGACCCCAACTGGCTCCCACAATGTGACTTTTAAGGTATTCATCAATTCTTCCAAAGGTATGGTGAGCAAATGATAGAATCTGAAGAACATATATAGTTAGCTTAAAATTCTTATGTAATCTATTATTTTACCTTTACCACCTGGCCAGCAGCTTAACATTTTGAAAGGAGGCAAAAGAGGTGCCTCTTTGCTGCCTGCTCCTTAGTCCACTGTACCCTCACTTTTCTAACCCATGAGACCAGATGGAGCCTATAAATTTTTTAAAATTTCTACAGTGCAAATTTTAAAACAAATAAAACAATAGAAATTATGGTACAAGGCCTGTACTATTACAATGTATCTTTCACTCAGCTAATTTTTGATCACATACTGTTAGCATACTGTTAGCTACAAATACTCACATGCAACTTACATGTAAACTATAAACATGTATTACTGTGCCAATACATTATGCACATTTTAAAATATACCTTGTGAGTATAAAATTTAAAACCATGAATTAAAACGTTGTGAAGTTTTATACATGAATGTTCATAGCAGTTTTACTTATGACAAATGAAATATGGAAATAACCCAATTGTCCTTCAACAGGTGAATAGCTAAGTCAACTAGTATATTCATATGATGGAATGCTACTCAATATTAAAAAGGAACAAACTATTGACATGTATAACAAATAGATGAATTTCAAAAGCATTGTGAGAAGCTAGTCTTAAAAGATTAGCTTAATTTGCTCTGACTTTTTACATTCTGAAAAAGAAAACTATTGTTGTGGAAAATTAGTTAGTGTTTGCCAGGGATATAAGTGGAATATGATATGATTACAAAAGGATAACAGTGGTGGTGCATGCCTCTAATCCCAGGGACTCAGGAGGCAGAGGCAGAAGGATCACAAGTTCAAGACCAGAGGCAGACTGCATAATTTAGCAAGACTCTCTCTCTCTCTCTCTCTCTCTCTCAAAAAGTAAAAAAATGGGCTGGGGGTGCAGCTCAGTGGTACAGCACTTGCAAAGCATGCAAGTGTGAGGCCCTGGGTTCAACCCCCAGTACCACACACACACACACACACACACACACACACACACACACACACAAACCCCGATACATGTATTAAAATTCATATAACAGTACACCACAGGAAAAAAATCTATTTTATTATATGATAATCCACAAAAAAAAACAAGAAAAATATAACTGAGTTCTAGTGTTTTCTCTTTGTACCCCATTAAATGATTACCCACTTTAGTTTGGAAGCCAAGAGATTAGATAATCTCTAAATTCTTTTAGTGATCACAGTCTGAAATAATCAGGTTACTATGACACTGAAAAAAATAGTCAGAAATTCTTTAACATTTCTCCCCTTGAGCATTTGTGTCTATATCCCCACTCCATGAATTTTGAGAGATCGCTCTGATTTCTTTGGCAAACAGAATACAGAAGAAACAATGTTGTGCCCATTTTGAAAGCCAGGTCTTAAGAGACTGGAAAGTTCCATTTACTTTCTCTTGGAACATTCACTCTTAGACCCCAGCCACCATGCTTTGAGGAAACCCAAGCAGCTCCATGGAGAATCCCATGAAGAAAAAAACTCAGGCTCCTTGCTAACAGCCTCCTTCCTGGCTAAGCCCCAAGCCAGCGTCCAACACCTGCTTGCCAGCCATGTGCGTGAGCCATGCTGGAGGTGGAAATTCAGCTCCAGGCAGACCAGCCTTGCTGGAGACCCATGCACAGAGATGAGACAACCCACCAAGCACAGCCAAAATCTTAGTTGTATCAGCAAAATAAGTTCCTGTGGTTGTTTCAAGCTACTAGGTTTGAGGTGGTTTGTTGTTTACAGTAATTGTTCTTGTTAGGTGCCTTGGAGTCTGTATCCGACTCATAGCAACCCTACATACAACAGGTGAAACACTATTGTCAGTGTTTCTCTGCTGTTCACAGGGTTTTCAATGGTGGATTAATTTTTGGGAGTGGGTTGCCTGTTCAGTGTCCCAAGCCTGCAGTATCTGGTGTTCCCAGGTGGCCTCCCATCCAAGTACTAGCCAGATCCAACCCTGCTTAGTTTCCGATATCTGATGGGATTGGATGCCACAGGGCTATGGATAGATAATATAATACGAGGTTTGTTATATCAGAGTAGATAGTATGGAACTGAGCTAGTTCCTCAAGAGAAAGGAGTCCTATGTCATGAATCATTACCTTCATGCTGTTCTTTAGTGTGTATACCTCGATAATCTGAATCAGAATGGTCTGAAGCATTGTGAAAAATACAAAGGCCCTCATCCCCTTGCCAAACCTACTGAGTCACAATCGCTTAAATTGGGGATCCAGACATTCACAATATTAAGCTTCCCACGTGATTCCTGTGCATCTTAATGTTTGACTTCCAGGATTCCTGCCATACTGAAAAGATTAACTGGAAGCATTTGGACCAGGGGATGGTATCATATGTCATTAGCAGAAAAGAGAAAGAAACTGAGTCAAGGAAGAAAATGCTACAAGTTAACCAGCTAAAGAGCCTCCTGAGCTACACTTGTTCTATAAAATGGAACAGAACCCAGATAGATTCTAAATGAACACTTTTAAAAAAGAGACCATGAGACAAAGTACATTACAAAAAAAAAATAGGTAAGCTATTTACTTATTAAATAGCAATAGATTAATAGGGTATTTAAGTCTTATGATTTTCAACAAATTAAATAAGAATAATTTAACATAGAGGCAATATTAACAAGGCTAATTTTTATCCTTTGTTTAGTGACTACATATATATGAACAAAGGTTAGATAGAAAAAAAGAAAAACCCTGTAAAAACTATAACCACTTCTCTTTCTATATGTAAATGCTACTTTCATTCATTAAAGGTATTTGTGCATAAACTATACTCCTGTAAGATATTCTCCTCACCTTTCATCACAAAATGAAAGAAAGAAAAATATTGCTACATCTGCTTCAAATTGAATTTGAAATGAAGTGGGACACAAATAAATTGAATAAAGTCACTGTTCTCCAATTACTAAAAGCAAAAGCATCCATCAAAGAAGAAGACAAAATTCAGCTGTGGATATATATTTGAACCTTAAGGTAATGAAAAGTAGTCTCTGCAAAGCAGAAATAGAAAGGATCTAAGATTCAAAACAGAATATGGAAAATTTCTTGATATGCCTTCAGAGACCACTATCTTTGGGTTTTGTTGTTGTTGCTTTTGTTTTTGTTTTACTATGGCTATAAATTGCCTACAGCCATACCACTGTGATGTCTAATCTCATCAGATTTCAGAAGCTAAGCAGGGTCAGATGTGGTTAGTATTTGGATAGGAGACTGCCTGGGGACACCACGTGCTGTAGGCTTGGGAGAAGGACCTGGCAACCCACTCCAGCAAAACAGTCAGCCATTGAAAACCCTATGAATAGCAAAGAAGCACTGACAATACTGTTTCATCTGTTGTACATAGGGTTTCTATGAGTCAGACTAGATAGGCTTTAAGAACAACAACATGTCTGTAAATTACCTAGCACAACATTTTTAATAGTCAGATGATTTTTAGTGCAACCTATCAAGTAGTATCTAAGATTTGTATTGAATTAATACCAATTTCTCCCACTAAGAAATGAACACATTCAGATTTCCCCCTCTGTATTCAGTGAGATGAACTGTACTAGGATTAAGTTAATAGTAAACTCAAGGGTTTATGTATACATAATAGACAGCATTGAGGAATGGATTGAATAATCAGATAATAAATGTGAACAAACAATATAGATCTTTGTGCATTATAAAGACTCAATGTAAGTTGCCTTAAATCCTTCCAAAGTTAATGTATTTCTTTTTGCTCCTTATAAACTCTATCATTAATTTTTTCTGATTTTTTTGAAAATAGGCCCATTCTCATAGCTACATATACAACTATGAAATTACCTGGATATACAACTATAAAAGCAGTTGGTTTGCTGAAAACCTTGTACTAGAAAATAAAGCTTAATATCCTCATTTGGCCATCATCCCTAAAATAAATGTTCTAATACACCTTTTTGTTTTAGATTTTGAATATAATATATGCTGTCCTGTGACAGTAAAACACAAGGAAGATTGAGCAAATTTATTAAATAATCCTTTCATCTGCAAATTTTAGGACTTTTGAAGTGTCGTGGTGTCAGTATGGCCCTTTTTAATTACCCTCAAGATTCTCTTTCAGTAGAACCCAAACTCAAAACAGCAGCTGTTCTTGACAAGTACGTAGAATCACATGGATTTCCTGACACAATGAGAGCAGAGAACCAGCAATGGTGGCAGTCTGGGAGGGGCTGGCTCACAGATGGGGCTGGGCAGGGGCATCTCTCTGAATCTGTCTCTAGCTTTGGCTCCTTGGCCTCAAAATCTCTGTGGTGAAGCCCATGTTGGAGAGGATGCTGGCATGAACTAGTGTCCAGAGAGGATTAAGAAACAGGACTGAAACCAGCTCCGGCGGCAAACACTTGTAATTCCAGCAACTCTGGAGGCAGAGGCGGGAGGATCACAGGTTCGAGGCCAGAGGGAGCCTGAGTAATTTAGCTAGACCCTGTCTCAAGATAAAAAATTAAAAAGAGGCTGGAAATGCAGCCCAGTGGTAGAGCACTTGCAAAGTATGCATGTGGCCCTGTGTGCAGCCCCCCAGTAGCACAAAAAAATAAAAGAATTGAAAAGATAAGAAACAGGACTGAGAGATCAGCATAGGAATGTAAGCAGCATTTAATCTGCTCAAGGAGTTTCAGACAAAAGCATCCATCTGTACAAAGAGTGAAGCCTAAACTTTTTAATAAACTAAAACCTAGTTTGCCTGGAAAGTGCACGTATGATAAGTATACTTATTATTAAATGGAGTAAATGCCGTTTAAGTTAAGTTCACTCACTGAAGAGAGAATACTCATAGTCCTGCCTCTGTTTGACATTCCCTTGAGATTCCACTATTTGTTTTCTAAGAAAGCATTAGCAAGACTTCCCCAGTGTTAGGACCTTGTAAATGACATTGTGAATAATGAACTGGCATTTATTTTTAATGAGTATTATTTTCTTTCTGTCTTCATAAACTTGCAATTTTTTTAAAAAAAGATGTTTGACATCTATTGATTGTATGTAGCTCCATGAGATCAGGAAAGTAATACTATCTCCTTTTAAGATTCAAATATTACTTCCTGATTCTTTTAAATCAACAGTTAATAATTTAATAATGATCACAACTGCTGAACTGGGAAGTGGATATTCAGTAATATAGAGGCAAAGGAAAGACCCACACAATAGGTATTAAGCAATTTAAAGAATCTTTTTTCCTGTGCCTGAAAATTACAATAAGATTTTAAGTTATCGTAAATAATTCTTAATTGTTTGATGGAAAGTTTTCTATTCTGCACATGAAAATAAAGTGTAGGGTAGTGTATTATAGTGCCCAAATGTGGTGGCATTTTTGGTGACCAGAGAATGGCATTTGTTTGAACTCTGTAGTTTAGCATTTCCTGTTTTCTCATTTGTCTACTAGCTTGTAATTTTTGTAATACAGAGTAGATTTGACAAAATGACTTGTACTATCAAATAAAATCCACACTATTTTCCTAAATTCAGCATGCTTTGGGATTAATGAGGAGCAAAAGACCCTGAGCTAATGCACTTTGTGTCTCAGGCCAAAAACAATTTGAATATACAAAAGTAATCTGTCTTAATAAAACATGATCCAAATATACCCCCCTACCAGAGGGAATACTATTGTAAGGAGCATTGATATTAAGAGGGACCTTAAACTCAGTTGAAATTGGTTTCTATAGATAGTCTATGTTTCTCAATGTCTACCATGTGCAAGGTACATCCTAATGCTGATAAGAATGAAGAACGTGAAGATAATCCCTCTGGACTCTTGAAAACTTGTTAGGAAAACAAAATTTTTATGGAGGAGGTGGTTAAGCCCTTGGATAGAGAAATGTGTGAAAGTGTCAAGACTATAGGCATGTGCTGTTCCAAGTGCTTCTCTGAACAGCAGAGTGACAGCTAGGACATTTAGAAAGAGATTTTTGGATTTCTTAGAAACTTCATTATAAACCAAAGATGCAAACAAGTAAAATTGTGTAGCTAGGAAAATTCTCAAGTTATCCCATAATTGTCTTCTTGTTGTGCGGGTGGTTGTTTTTGTTAGCTGTCTCAGTTGATGTGTTAATGTTAATCTGCTTCAAAGTATCTGCAGAAATTTCAACCAGAGAAAACTCATTCTTCAGCTAGAGCAGATGAGGGCATTGGTTGGTGGGCAGCTATTGACCAAATGTGTAAGATACAGTTATTAGGGATCAGATCTAGAAACATTGTTACCTATGCATTTTAATTTCTATGAAAAAAGCATGGGTCATATAACTCCTTAGCAATTGAAAAGCTGGATTCCAACCATCCAAGAAAAATGAAAATATGCTCAAAGCCCTTCAACTAGAACTAGATGATGGTATTTTTGCTCTTGGGGGTCACTGGGATAACTTGGACTCTTCTAAAGGAAAAAAAATGACTGATGTTACTAACTTTTCTGGCTTTGAGTACCTAAGAGAGAAATTTTAATACAAATTGGACTGGTCTTCTCCTAAGAAAGAATTACTGGAATTTTACTCCCCATCTGAACACCACAGAATGTAGACCATTCTGACATAATTCCATCCCTTCTAACACACCTGCTCCTATCTCCCTAACATGCAGAAATCTGACAGTGGACAGTGCTGCTATTTCCACATCCTATTGTTTTTCATTCTCCTTCTTTCCTGCTTTTAAAGGCTTAACAAGAATTTCCTCATTGATCATCAACTTCATCTCCCTCCTTCATGCATAATCTCAGTTTTCTTTTCCTAATCAACCTAAAATATGTTAAGCCTGACAGACTCCTATTTAAACATTTTATGATTTTTGTCTATGTGTTGCAAGACAGTCCTTCCTGCCACCACAGAAATATGTAAAGACTACTGTGTCTCTGTCAAATGGAATTGGGTTTCCTAAAAAGTCTCTAATTATAGAAAAGGAAAAAATGCTCAGACTTGGAAATAGTAACATTCCAGCTTTTAAAATGTATAAAGAGAAATCTTTCATATAGGCCTCCCTTTGATGACTTAATATTGGTCACATAAATAAAATCAGAAGTAGATCTCAAACTGGAAAATCAAAGAAATTTACAAAATGTCTTTAGCACACCCAGGAATCACATATTAGTTGTAATATTTTTTCTCTAGATTATACTCTAAACCAAGGATAGGGTGAATCTTATTTTCATAATCACATAGTCACATCCACATACCTCTCCCCAAGCCTTACTCTTAGTAGGCATTGAATATTTTAAATGAATGAATGGCTTTTATAAATATGAGACAATTCTTATTCTTATCATTAGCCAAAAAAAATTTTTCTGGTGTATATATCTTCCTTTCTTTTTTTTTATTAGAAATTTTTAATGTACATCATAATGTGATTCGTTTTGACATGCTTTTCGTTGTGACAATTTTCATATATGCAATTTGATAAGCATTATTCATATAGGTTACCCCTTACCCTCCTCTATGTTTCC
>VMDO01027025.1:0-25661 GCA_007922755.1 Pedetes capensis
TTCTTTGTTTATTATTGCTGAGTTACATTTCATGGTACATGTGTAATACATTCTGTTTAACCATTTCCTTTTAGAAATGGAGGACAGATCAATTGTAATTAAGAGTGGAGAGAGATGTGGGAAGTAATATAAGAGGCTGTGGTTATAAAAAGCAACAAGAATTCTTGTGGTGTTAGAACTATTCATGAACCAGCATGTATAGTTTAATTATATAGAACTTAATAAACAGAGACACAAACACATACATAAGATACATAAATGAGTACCAGTACAACTGGGAGAGCTGAATAAAATTGGTAGATTATATCAATATCAAGTTCATGATCATATTTTATTATAGTTTTGAAAAAATGTTACCATTGTGTAGAATTGAACAAAGTACACTGTATATCTCTGGACTGTCTCTTATAACTGCATGTAAGTATATTAGATAGCTCAACAAAAATCTCAAATAAACAAAACGATAAATCATTATGTTATCCAGCTTTCAAAATGGCTCCCATTGAAACTGCTGCCTGGCATTCAGCTCTTGTATAGGTCATGAAGAACACTATCACCTCCACTTTACTTTCCCTTGGATCATTCACTTAGGGGTAGCCACATGTATAGTACCAAATTTTTCACCTGCAACTGTTGTAGGAAGCAAGGTCTGTCAGAGAGTAAGAATCACCCAAACATCAGCATTAATTAGAGGAAGGGCTTTATTACCAGCAGAGCAGTGGTGGCCTCAGGTCCGGAAATAGTCGCATTCCCCAATTCATTCATGCCTCTTCTGTTTATATAAAGTACAGACTAGCAGACTAAAAGGTGTGTGTGTGTGTTTCTCTTTGATTGGTTAGTTTAAATAGTCCACATGTGTGACAGAGCAATCCAAGCAGAAAGTCCTTAACTAAAATATCTTTAAAGGAACAACTTCTAGACAATCACCAGGGACTGTGTGAGTGCACCGAGATATATTGTAGTGTCTCTGAGTTTAGAGAGGGGCTTCTGTCATTCCAGATAAGGGAAGGCAGTCCTATTCTTTGATCAGGAGGGTGAAGAATGTGAACTCCTGTATCTTGGAGGAGGCTGGTATGGTTTTATTAGGCTTCTCCTCTCACAACAATGGAAGATAAAACAGAGTTACGAGATTTATTGACTAATGAGGAAAAGAGTGCTATCATAGAAGATTCTTATACTTTTGCAAGACTGTCTTCATTTTCAGGTCTCACAAAGGTTCAAAACCTCTCTCCATGTACTGTGGCTTAAGGAATTGCCTGAAAAAGCATTCTGGTTAACCAAGAAAATTATAGAAACTCTCTAGATAGAACAAGTGCTTTTAGAAGACATTGATGAACAATTAATTTGGCAGTATTCATAATGAATTCTGAATAAGATTTTTAATATAATTTAAAGTCAATATAGGTAATAAATGAGAATTCATGTAATAAAACAGACACTGTGTGAAAACAACAAGGGAGGAAAATATAAAAATAATTAAACCAAAATGTATGAAGGCAAATGAAATATTTATTTGGAAAGTACAGTCATTCTAATGGTCTGATTTCTGTAGGGATGATAAGCAGCCCTAGTCAAGTAAATTCAGCAAGTAGATCATAATATTATTTAATTTTTTAATCAGCATGTATCAATTGTATAAATTCATGGATTTCACTGTGGCATTTCCATATATGCAAATGTCATGCACTGACCATGTCCACCTTCCCTTCTTCTGCGCTCTATCCCTTCTCCTATCTCCCTACTCCCCTTGACTCCCTTCTCAGTCCCTAATAGTTTCTCTTCTACTTTCAGGTCATCTTTTAACTTCCCCATATGAGAGAAAATAGGCAATTCTTGTCTCTCTTCATCTGACTTATTTTACTCAGCATGATCTCCTTCACTTTCCATTCATTTCCCTAAAGATGGCAGGATTCCATTCTTTCTGGATCAATAATACTTCATTGTGCACATATAAAATATATTTATTTTACCCATTCAACTCTTGATAGGTACTTAGGCTCATTCTATATCTTAGCTATTGTGACTAGTGCTGCAATAAACCTGGGTATGCAGATGTCTCTATTGTATGTTGTCTTTTATTTCTTCAGGTACATATCCAGGAGTGGTATAACTGAATTATGTGGTGGTTCTTGTTGGTGTTAGGTGCTGTCAAGTCAGTGTCTGACTCATATCAACCCTACATACAATAGGCAAAATAGTATAGTTAGTGCTTCTATACTATTTGTAAAGTTCCCAATGGCTGAATGTTTTTTGGGAGTGGGTTGCCAGGTCCTTCTCCCAAACTTACAGCACTTGGTGTTCCCAGGTGGTCTCCCATCCAAGTACTAACCAGGCCCAACCCTGATTAGCTTCCAAGATCTGACAGGATTGGAAGCCACAGGGCTGTGGCTGCAGGCAGATTATGTGGTAGTCTAGTAAAATTCAGCAGTGAATCCTTCTGGTCCTAGACATCTTTCTTGGAAGAAGTTTTATTACTGTTTCAATAACATTGCTTGTTAATAATCTATTTAGGTTTTCTTTATATTTCTTTTGGTAGGCCATATGTATCCATAAACCTGTCCATTTCTCCTAGATTTTATAATTTATTGCCATATAGTTTTTCAAAATATTCTCTGATAATCCTTTGAATTTCAGTGTTATCTGTTGTCTCCTTTTTCATCTCTAATTTTTTTTATGTCTTTCTTTTGGTCAGTTACGTTAAGGGATTTGTTAATTCTGTTTTACCTTTCAAAACACCAAATATTTGTGTCATCAATGTTTGTGTTGTTCTTTTTGTCTCTACATCATTTGTTTCTGCTCTGATTTTATTATTTCTTTTCTTCTAGTTTTGGGTTTGGCTTGGTTTTGGTTTTCTAAGGCCCTGAGGTGCATCATTAGATTATTTATTTGATATTTCTCTGTAGGCATTTATTGCTATAAACTTCCTCTCAGTACTGTTTTCACTGTATCCTTCAGATTCTGGTATGTTTTACTTCCATTTTCATTTGGTTCAAGGAATTTTTAATTTCCTCTCTGTTTCTTCAATGACTCATTCATTCAACAGTGTGTGGTTAAATCTCCATGTATTTATACAGTATCTGCAATTTCATTCCATTGTGATGAAATAAGAGGAAATTATTACTTTTTAAATTTTGTTAAGACTTGCATTGTGGTCTAATTATAGTCTGTTTTGAAAAAGTTTCATGTGTTCTTGAAAAGAATGGACACACTGCAGTTGTTGGATGAAGTATTCTGTAAATGTCTGCCTATTTTATCTGCAGTGTAATTTAATTCTACTCTTTATTGATTTTTTTTGTCTAGATAACCTATCTATTAGAGAGTGAGGTATTGAGGTCACTCATTGTTATTGTATTGGGGCATATCTCTCCCCTTATATATAATAGTGCTTTGTTTATAAAATTATGTGCTACAATATTTCCTGCATCTGTTTTTAATCATTATATTTTCTTGGTGAATTATTCACTTGATCAGTATGTAGTGGCCTTGTCTCTTCTGATTTCATTTAAAGTACATTTTGTCAAATATATAGATAGCAATTCTTTCTTTTCTTTAGATTCCTTTTGTTTAGAATATCATTTTCCATCCTTTCACTTTCAGTTTGTATTTCCCTTTACAGGTGAGATGAGTTTCTTGTAGGCAGCATATTGTTGGGTCTTGTTTTTTAATTCATTTATCCAATTTACTTCTTTGAATTGGAGAATCAAGACCATTTATCATCAAGGTTATTATTGAAAGGTATGTGATTGTTTCTGTCATCTTATTGTTTTTCTTCTGATTGTTTTGACTATTTTATGTTCATTTATTTGTCCCTTATTCATAGTAGAGGTTGGATGGTTTGTTATATTGATAAAGTTTGATTCTCTCCTATTTCTCATTTGTATGTCTACTATTCTAATGGCATTTATTATTCATATGTTCTCATGATTGTGTTTATTTGTCTTCCTTTTCTGGGTACACAATTCCTGTAACTATTTTACATATTGCTTACTTAATGTTCATGAAATCCATTAGTTTGTGCTTATCTTGGAAATTCTTTATTTTTCCTTTGACTTAAAAGTATACTATTACTGGATAGAGTCATTTTGGTTGGTGGTTATTTTCTTTAGCTCTTAAAATCCATTGTTCCATGCCCTTCTGGCCTTTAAAGTTTATGCTGATAAATTTGCTCTTAGTCCAATGAGTTTGATTTTAAATGTGACTTGGCTCTTCTCTCTTATAGATTTTAATATTTCTTTTTGTCCTGTGCTTTTGTCAGTTTTTATGTTGTGGAAAGGTTCTTTTTTGGTCATGTCTATTTAGGATTCTAAGTGTCTCCTGTACCTGGATGATCATGTCTTTTCCAAGATTTGGGAATTTTCCAGCTGTTATTTTATTGAATAGGTTTTCTCTGCCTTTGGCTTGTGGCTCTTCTCCCTCATCTATTCCGGTTTTGTATATGTTTGGTCTTTTAATTATGTCCCAGAGGTCTTGTATGTTCTGCTTATTCTTTCTCATTTTTTATTACTCTTGAAACATGATATTTCCTCACATTTGTCTTCAAGCTCTGATTCTTTGTTCCACATGATCTTGTCTGTCGTTAAAGCTTTCAACTGAGTTTTTATATGACTTACAGAGGCTTTCATATCTAAGATTCCTATTTGGACTTTATTGAATTTCTCATTCATATCCTGCATTGTCATCCTTAATTCATTCAATTGTTTCTGGGTATTCTCTTGAAATTCACTGAGCTGTATGTGTGTGTGTGTGTGTGTGCACACGCGCACGCATGCGTATGTGTGTATGTGTACATGTTTAAGGGAAAGACAGAGACAGAGAGAGATGCTTACAGTGGTGTTATTCATGATCACTAACAACTGTCAATATAAATGCACTTCAATGTGTGAATTTTAGGATACAGTAATACATCAACACATTGGAATACTCACATAATAAAAAGAACTATTGAACAATGCAAATGAACAAATCTAAGGTGTCATGCTAAGAAGCCAGACTCAAAAGGCTGTATGGTATGACATTCTTGAAAAGGTAAAACTACATGAACTGAACTGAAATTTTATCAGTGATGGGCAGAAATAGATGTTGACTATAAAAGAATCAAGGGAACTTCATGAAATGATGGAAATTCTCTTGGTGATTTTTCACGAAGCTGCAGTTAAAAGGCATAAACTTTACCATATGTAAATTATGCATTAATGCAACTGACACAGGAGCACTCATATAAACTGGTACAACACCTGTAGCATAGTTTGGGATTGTTTACCAAAGTTAAAGTGCATAAATCCCTCAACCAAGCAAAAGGCAATTACCTGGGAATTTGTTCTATAGACATTTATCCCTATATATGCATACTATGCGTTATTTACTGCAACATTGTATATAATTACAAATGATATAAACCCAAATACCCATGGCATGGAGTACTTTACCAAACAGCAATAAAGATAGATGCTTTGTATGAAATGATCAACTATTTAGTAGTACGTATACCACATACTATTTTTGGCTCAGAAATCAGGGTAATAAATTATACTCTTTAACTATAAATGTTTAGAGACTCTAGACACACAAGAAACTAATAGCAGGGATTACAACAGGGGGGCTGAAAAGCAGATGTGGGAGAAATGAATGCTCAGTAACTGAAGGGGAAGAAAGTTCATGGTTAGAGGAGCCCACAGTTGTTTCTCATCTGTTTATGGTTTAGTATTGACTTTTTCAGGGAAGATTAAGAAAATACCATTATTTTATATTTGTTGAGAGTGTATGAAAAAGCTGAAAAGCCAGACACCAAAAATAAACCTGAGTCCAAGAATGCTATTCAAAGCTGAGGAAGAATAGTCTCCACTGCAGACAACACTCTCCACTAATTCCTCTCTTGCTAGGAGAGAGAAAACTCCCATTATGGTAAGAGTCAAAAACCACCTCCAGGCCGGTAGGAACTTTTAAAGCACAAAATAAGTTAAAATAAAATGAAAAGAACATAAAAAGTTAGTTATTTAATTAGGTTCTTGGTAAGAAATTTAGAAAGCCAATTGTGAGGATAAATTCCATTTGTTACAGCAAAAATGGATTCCAAGTAACTCTGGAATTGAGTACTAGGTTCTATTTTTGGTAAAATTTGTGGATTCACAGCTTTTTGATCAACCTTTGCCACTCTGTAACTTCTCATTTCTCTTTTTCTATGTCACTGATCTTACTTTCCTGGTGTCTGGGCTTCCATAGCTGCTTTTCCTTGAAGTATGCTCCAGTGAGATGTTTGGGGATTTTCTTATTGCTGATATTACTTTTTATGAAGGTAGTCATGACAAATTTCTGGTGTGTTCAATGCTGATGAACTCAACTGGGAGAAAGAGAGCTAGTCACAAATAGCTGGACATTTTGCTCAGCTGCTTCAGGAAAACCACCCTCTTGCCTGTGTAGCACCTGGAGAGGCTTTTAATTTTTGTTTGTTTTGTTTTTTGTTTTTTGATGTGGCTCAACAGTTTTCAAAGTATATCTTTGGTAAGATAATATCTAGGAATTTTACAAAGCTTAGCCACCCAGGTATTACCATTCTTATCACCACAAACTGGTCTGGAGACAGTAGTAAGAATCTTCTCTGTTTTCTTTTCAACCTTAGATTTAGCAGCTAAGTACTTCCTTTTATATATGGCCTTTCTAGAATACATAACAGATGGAGGATACCTGCCAATTCCTTTAACCAGGACAGGGTTTGGGCTGCAGTGGAGATTCCTTTTCTAAGGCTTTTTTTTTTTTTTTTTTTTTTTGCCTGTGATTACTCCTTTTTAATCATGCCAATGGCACCACACTTCTTGGTTCCAGGTTTT
Organism: Pedetes capensis; assembly: GCA_007922755.1. NCBI lineage: Eukaryota > Metazoa > Chordata > Mammalia > Rodentia > Pedetidae > Pedetes > Pedetes capensis. The sequence continues at coordinate 6,825 of VMDO01027025.1, forward strand.
TCCTCCTTAAAGTCTTGCTTCTCAGCTTTCCCACAATCTTGCAAGATGGGAAAGAGATCATTGAGCTTTTAAAAAGTCATTATTTTGAATTCTCTATCTGGAATTTCATCTACTTTGATGTCTTTGGAATCTATTGCTGTAGGATTCTGAATTTTAGGAAGTGTCATATTGCCTTATTTTTCATATTTCTTGTGTTTTTATGCTAAGATATGCACATCCAAGGCACATTATCTCTTCCACTTTTATGTGAAGCTCTTCTTAATAAGCAGCCTTCTCTTAATGATGTTACAATATCATGTGGTCATTAGTGTTGAGTTTGATTTCAGTTTTGCTTTATAGTATAATCTCTCTATGGATTCTTTGACTTTGATTAGTGAGTTATGACACAATGTATAATGTATCAGAGCCTTAGGGACCTGTTTTCTCTGTATATTTCATAATACTGGGGTCCTTCTGGTTATTCAGGCTGTGGAATAAACTGCAGAGTATGGATGTGTATCATCCATGGTTACTCCTACAATGGGAGTGGAGTCCTCTATTAGATGGTAGAGGTTTACATGGGCACTGTTATATTGGCTCTGATATTGAATGTTCCAATCATCATGAAGGCCCTGAGGTTTATGCCCTCTGTTTAACCACTAGTGCAATTCCTGATGTTTCATGTGAAGAGGTAAGGGCCAGGATCAGAACTCCCCCTCTGTGGCACTCATATCCAGGGTGTGGATGTGATGGATGCTGAGGACAATAGTAGGTGTGATTTCTACAAAAGTTGTGTTATTTTTCTTTGCTATTTCTGTGGGGGTGACTGTTTAGGTGCAGGACATCAGGCCCATCCTTATTTTATTGCTAATATATAGCAGTTTTAAAGAAATAATCTGTTTCTCAGAACATCGTGTTCAAATGCTATTTCCAACACTGGCAATAAGAAATTCTGAGACAAGTGATCCTGGAGATCTGAGAGTATACAGGGAGAATAAATCAGGTTTGCAAAAAAGAATGGAAAAATCTATTTCATAATTAAAATTTTACTTTTTAAAAAACTGTGCTCCCTTTTCAGAAGAATAGTGTGCCTTTCAGGATGGTTCTAAATGTTCCATGGCAAAAGTGCCTTTTCCCCCATACAGTGTTACCAGTCCTTTCCATAATGATGCTAAGTGCTGTGAATGAGCTTTTATAGAAGATTTGTAAATCAAGAGAATTATTGACCAGGAAGAAGTACCATTGCTCAATGTTACAAGTGAAACTAAAAGCAACTGGGGCTCTGAATTGTTTCTATCCTGCAGTGTGAGTGGATATTACCTTGAGGTTTCTGAGAACAAAGTCTTATGACGAGATTTAGCCCTTTTCATTTCAAAATATAGAATATTTTGAACAATAACAAATTCTGAGAATAAATACAAAGGATTTTAAAAAGCTACACTGACACTGGATAGGCACTAGATAACAGAAAAAGATGAAAGACCTAATTCAGATGACTGGGCCAAATAATGACTAAGAAGAAATAATAACTATCTGTAAATATTTGAGGGAAATATGGAGTAAAGAGGGAGAAGAATTTCTTTGAGTTATCCAAAGGAGCACAACTACAAGAAACAGGACTAAATTGAGCAAAGAAAAATGTAGGAAGGGTATAAGAGAAAAATGACCACATAATGGGATCTGACAGTCTGTGGAACAGCTATTCAGAGGAAGTGGTGGAAAGCCCACCCTTTCAGTCATTTTTGGCTAAGCTGGAAAAACTGTTCTATTAAAGAAGACTATGCAGCCAGGGAAGGAGAAGAACTTGAGGATGAGCAATGCGACTTTCCCATCTTTTAGTTCCGAAAGAAGAAAGAAAGCCTAAATAAGGAAGCAAATTTTTGGAATAATCTTGCAGACCAAAGATAATTAAGGTGAGCAAAATGAACAAATGAGAGAGAAAACACACTAATATCAATAAATATATAAAAAGTAAAAGCAAACCTAAAGAGGAGATGAATTCAAAGAGAATTGTATATTTATTTAAGAGCTTTAGTTTGCTTCTTCACAATAAAATACCAAACTCATCTCAACATTCCTTTTAACTGAAGGACTATCAAAATTATCCAACTTAGATTAACACGGTAGTGTTCTTTGGGATCTCAGCAAAAGTCTATGCTTCTAAAGGACCTAAATGATCTAATCTCTGTAGTGGCTGGATCCCAGAAATACTGGCTGGGCAAAGGGCTATTATGATTATAATTGTTGTTTTTAGGTACCATTAAGTCAAGTCCTACTCATAGCAACCCTATGTAGGACAATGAAATGCTCCCCAGCACTATGTCAGTGCTTCTCTGCTATTCATAGGGTTTTCAATGGCTGATTGTTTTGGGATTGTTTCAGGAATGGGCTGCCAAGTTCTTCTCCCATTTTTGTCGTGCTGGGGGTCAAACCCATGTCCTCAGACCATGAAGAGCAAGCAGTCTACCAACTAAGTTAAACTCAAGTCCACATGATATATAATTTCATCACTGAATACTACATAAACACATATTGATCATTAACTATGGGTAAAGTACAAAGTCAGATAATGTCAAGATTCTAAAAGAGCATAAAACTTGGCCAATTTTCTCCTTGAATATGGAGAATGTTGGGAAAGACAAACTCATAAGAAACATGATAGCCTTTGGGTAACTAAGCACCAAAGCTTCTTCTTGGCTAGAAATGTTCATTTTACTCTCACTCAAAGTCTCAGGGACTCATCCTTCTTTTCTCTTCACTGAGTACTTGTTTCTCCTGACTACATACCATTCCATAAGATACAGCTTCCCCATTTCTTATAACCATGAAGAAAAGGACCCAAACCCTTAAAATGTTCAGATTTAATATGTACTGAGACACCAATAGGAACCCATCATAATAACAAGTATTGATTATGCACATATTCTATGCCAGGTGCCATGCTGGATTCTTAAAAGGCACTGTTTATTTTATTCCATGTCAAACTCCTATGAGTTAGATAGTGCAATTATACACATTTCATAGATTATTAAATTGAAGCTTAGACATGTTTGTAACTTGTTCAAGTTCAAGTAGGAAGGAAGCAATGGAACTGTGATAAGAGTACAATGCTGCTATGGACTGAATTGGGCTTCCCTCAAATTCACATAGTGAAGTCTGTGTTAGCCAGCTTGTGCGTCACTGTGACAAAATACTGACAGATGGAGATTATGAGAGGAAACATTTATTTAGGGCTGATGAAATCTATGGATTTCAGTTCATGGATTTGGGGCAGGCATGGCAGTGGGACAGGCATGGTGACAGAGCAGGTGGCCCAGACCTGTGACTCAGAACCTCACACATCTTGGCAATCAGGAGTAGAGAAAGCAATGGGAACTAGAGAAAAGAACCCCAGTGACTTGCTTCCACAGAACTGGGTCCTATGTTGTAAAGCTCCACAGCCTCCCAGGATAGCACCACTAGCTGGGGACCAAACATTCAAACACAAGACCTTTGGGGGACATTTCAGATTCAAACCATAGCAAAGTCCTAATTCCTAACATAACTATATTTGTACAGGACCTTTAAGGAAGTAATTAGGTCAAATAAGGTCATAAGGATGAGGACACAGTCCTATAGAGTTGTGTCTTTATAAAAAGAAGACACCAGAATGTGCATGCCCACTCCCTTAAGAAAGTCCAAGTAAGGATACACTGGAATAGTAGCTGTCCATGGCCAGGAACAGAGATCTCATCTAAAACCAAGACTGACAGTACCTTAAACTTCAACTTCTACCTTCTAGGAGTATGAAAAAATAAATTTCTGCTGTTTAAGCCACTCAGATTGTGGCTTTTGTTATGGCAGTTGAAGAAGATTAATATGTATATTATCCTACCCCATAGCCTTTTCATTAAATTGCTGCTCTATACTCTAAATTCTTACTCACTAAGTCTCTGTAGGTATGGGTAAGAAAACACAAGTCAAGGTGCAAAAATATTAATTAAAAATTTGGTTACTATTCAAACAGCTTTCTCTATTTAATACTTGTGTTGATCCTTTACTCATTTTATGCAACTATCTTTGTTTATCAATTCATGAATAGTTATCCAATCTTGTAAGTATATAGTGACAAAATGCAAATATAATGCAAATTTTTCCAGTAAGAAATTTCATATCTTGCAAATTATTTAGAATTACATACAGTATATGAAGAAGATAACAGAGAATCATAGGCAATGCTACTGACAAATAGCAACCTAGAAAACTTCAGCTTAAAATTGAAATTTAAAATAATTACAATGGTGCCTGAATAAATGTTCTAAAAGAAAATAGTTTTGAATAACAATTTTTTTAATTAGGAAAAATTTATGACGCTTCAAATTTTTTTGCAAAAATGGTACTCCTTAAAATTGTTCTACAAAACTCAAATGTAAAATCAAAGATATAACATTATTGGACAAATTTTGTCTGATTTCCCTACAAAAAACAGAAATTTGAATACACTATTTCTTCCAAATATTAGTACATAGTTACAAGTGTAACTCTATTTTATTTAACAATCTAACTTGATTTTATAATTTGTTGTATTTTTAATATAAAGTTCAATCAACCTTTTGTCCACTCTTAAATGTGAAATTCTGGTCCTTATAGAAGTAAATTTGCTTTAAGTAGATTGTTAGCAGAACCAAATTATAACGTTTGTATGCACCAAAATAACAAATATTCTTTCATTTACAGTTCTCTATTTACAACTACTTCTCCATATTCTTCTTCCCACTCTCCTTTTTTGAGACACATTCTCTCTCTACAGGCCAGGCTGGCCTCAAGCTCATGATCCTCCTGCTTCAGCTCCTAAGTGCTGGGATTAAAAGCATAAGCCACCACACTGTGCCTTGAACTGTTTATTTCTTAGGCAGTATGCAGACGGCTCTTTGGTATGCTGCTTTCCGTATGCATAAGCAATGGTGTTAACATTCAATCTCCATCTCTCTTCTGTTTTTTTGTCACTACAATAATAATAATAGACAATAAAGTGTATTATTTTATGCTTAAGTCTTGAATTCAAATAATAAATCTACAACTGTATTCATTTTATTTGACTCTTCTATAGAAATCCACATCACAAAGGCATTTTCTATGTTCTCCAGTGGGATAGCTGGAGAACATAGATAGCAGCCTAACTATGAGTCTAATGAAAAAAGAGGAAACAGCCCTAAGAACCAACTAGAGTCCTTCTAGGGAGGGCATAGTCATCATAACAAAAAAGTATTCACAGTCGGATACCAACTCGACGGCACCTAACAACAACAACAAAAACATGTATATTGATGGGGCAAATGTACATCCATGGTGACAAATGTTCTTGTTAAGAGCCCTCAAGTTGGGTCCAACCCATAGTGACCCTATGTACAACAGAAAGAAACACTACATGATGCCATCCCACTGACATGGTCTTTTTTATGTTTAAAACCATTGTTGTAGCCACTGTGTCAATCTACCTAGTAGAAAGATCTTCCTTTTCTTTGCTGACTCACCACTCTCTCAAACATGATGTCTTTCTCCAGGAATTGGTTCCTCCTGACAACATGTCCAAAATACATAAGACTCAGTCTAACCATCTTTGTTTCCAAGGAGCACTCTGGTTGCCCTTCTAGGACAGATCTCTTGGTTCTTTTGGCAGTTCAGGGTGTATTCAATATTCATCTCCAGTACCAGGGGGGCAACTTGCAGTATATTATCAAAATTCAAAAGCATCAATTCTCCTGTCTCCTTTATTCACATTTCAGCTTTCATAAGCATATGATTCAACTGAAAATACCACGGTAAGAAACAGGCACACTTTTGTCTTCAATGTGACATCTTTACTTTTCAATGCTTTAAAAATGTCTTTTGCAAGAGCTTTTCCCACTGCAAAGCATCTTTTGATTTCTTGACTGCTGCTTTTGTATATGTTGATTGTTGAACCAAGTAAAACAAAATATTGGACAGCCTCAATCTTTTTTTCCATTTATCATGAAGTTGCTTAGTGGTCCAGTTGCAAGGACTTTTGTTTTCTTCATGTTGAGGTGCAATCCATACTGAAAGCTATGTTCTTTGATCTTCATTATCAAGTGTTTCAAATTCTCTTCATTTTCAGCAAGTATAGTTGTGTCATCTGCACATCACAAGTTATTGATGAATCTTCTTCTTATCCTTATGCCACATTCTTCATAAAGTCCAGGTTCTTGGATTATGTGCTCAACACATATATTGAAGAGGTATGGTGAAGTACACATCCATGACATACATTTATCCTAACTTTAAACCAACCAGTGTTTCCTTGTTCTGTTAGAATGACTGCCTCCTGGTCCATGTGCAGATTCTTCATGAGTACAATTACGTGTTCTGGTATTCCCATTCTTTGCAATGTTATCCATAATTTTTTGTGATCCACACAGGCAAATGCCTTTGCATAGTCAATAAAACATAAATAGACATCTTTCTGGTATTCTCTGTTTTGGGTCAAAATCCATCTGATGTCAGCAATGATGTCCCTGGTTCCACATCCTCTTCTAAATCCAGCTTGATTTTTCAGTCAGTTTCCTGTCAATATACTGCTGCAGTCATTTTTGAGTGATCTTTAACAAATAATAGGACAATAAAAATTATCTTCCTGGGAGGATGTTGCTTTGGCAAGGTTCCAAATTAGGTATCATGAGCTCTTATGAATTCCATCTAATACTCCTCAAACCTGCTTTTTCTGAGAAGGCATTGTCTTTCAACGAGCAGTCAAAAGCAAGATGCATAACAGCCTGAAATACCCTTTCTATTTTTGAAAGCTCCAAACTTTTCCACACTAAGGGATTTATGGCTATTTGTGATATATTCAATCATTTCTCCTGCATTTTTTTCCTGGCACTATGTTGAAAGGGTAATTTAAACATTAAGATTTATGTGCCGTTTATAGTAAAGGCAGTCAGTTTGTTCTCAAGAGGTGTGATCTGGCTGCCATCTGGCTAAAATAATGACTTCTTTCCTATTTAGTGACAAGGAACAAAGAAAACATTGAAGAGGAACAGAAAGCAGTATTCCTGAATCAATTCTGAGCAACAGATATGATAGCAGAGAGGTTAGAAAGCACTGACTTCAGTGCCAGACAGACTTGAGTTCTAGTCTTGAATCTACTTACCAGATGTATAAACCTTGATAGAGTACATAACTATTCTGAGCCTCAGCTACCTCCTTGGTAAAACAGGAACAGTTTTAGAGTTATTGTAAACATTAAATGAGATAATGCACAGGTAGTGGTAAACACAAAATTGATATGTGACAGGTCAATAAAATTGTAGATCATCATTATCATCAAAATTAGAAGTAATAAGTGGAGGGCAGGAGAGTAGCTCAGTGGTAGAGTGTTTGCCTGTCATGCATAAGATCCTGAGTTCAATTTTCATGACAGAAAAAAACCTGAAAGTTCATTTTTAAGCTGCCTAATCACTAAATTACTCTCATTCAGCATGTAATGTGGAGAAAATTTGTATTAATATCATAGTGTGGGTTAAATGTTAAAAATGCTCATTGCTGGCCCCCACCCATATCTGCTTAAATTTTAAAATTCATTTCTCTATTGAATGAATCAACCAGCATTTCTGCATGCTTACTATATGTCAGTCACTGTTTGGCATTGGGAATACAGGGATGAGTAAGACAGGCAAGTCCTTGCCCATGCAGAACCTAACACTCAAGTGGGAGAAGACACAAGTAAATAAACGGCATGATTGACAGACTGTGTTAAGTATTACAAAGTGAACAGGCTTGTGATATAGAGCATAACCTGGGCAGGCCACTCTAGATAGGGTGATCTGGAAAATCTTTTTGAGGAAAGTGACATCTGAGCTGATAGCTGTTGGAGGAAACTGAGATCACTAAGAAAAAAGCTGGAGTAATCTTTCTGCCTGCCACCATACCACCCTGGCTTCCAATCCCATCAGATCTCAGAAGCTAAGCAGAGTTGGGCCTTGTTAGTACTTGGATGAGAGACCACCTAGGAACACCAGGTGCTGTGGGTTTGGGAGAAGGACCTGGCAATCCACTCCCCCAAAACAATCTGCCATTGAAAACCCCATGAATAGCAGAGAAGCACTGATATAGTGCTGGGCATGGCAGTGTTGCAGAGAGTATTGTCTGTTGTACGTAGGGTCACTATGAGTCAGACCCAGCTTGACCACACCTAACAACAAGAACACAAGAGATTTCCAGGCAGAAAGAATAAAAAGCCTAACAGCTAGAAGCCTAGAAGTTTTTACAGGTTGAGAAAGGAGACTAATGTCACTGGACACAGTGAGAGAGAATAGTAAGAAATGATATTGGAGAAGTTGGATAGGGAACAAATATATGCATGCATCACTTGATCCCTTTACTTCCTATTATAAATTCATCCCACTTTGAAACATTTTATTCAGAATTGTGATTTGTCTCTTTTTCTGGAGAATCATCCTAGGGGAGGTTAGTAGGGTAACCTATATTCCCCATCATATTGCTGTCTACAGATCACAACTAATTTTCTAGCACCTTTCTCCTCGACTATCCATTCTAGAATCCTGTCAGCCTCAGTTACCACTTCTGATAATCCAGGTGACTTGCTTTATGGGATGACCAAGACCCTCATTCATGAGGAATAGAAACCCCCAGTCACCATATCATTGTCAGACCATGATTATCAGACTTTGCCATTACCCTCAAAAGCAGGGCTGTAGGGCATATCCAAAGATGCCATATTGCATCATCAGGCTGCCAAGCATATTATTCCCTATCCACATTGTACAATAGCATCCTATTTCCTTCTGGTGTTCAAGGTCAATGACCCTGCCCTGCTAATCTTTCTGGATAGGAAAGCCAAAGTAGCTGTGTGACAACCATCCCTTAGAGTTTAATGGGGCTTTTAGTATATTATGTAATGGAACATTATCCCTCTGGGAATTAGTATCTCAAGAGTCACAGAAAATAAAGCCGCTGGGCTGGAAAGTACATATGTGGGTCACTGGAAATGATGGATTGAGGCCATTCTGATTACCATGCTTTGGTTCAAGAACTAGTGTATTCAACTTATTGAGAGCATAACATTATGGGATAGTCATTGATTTACAAAGATGTCAGACAGTTTTTTCGGTAAGAGACCATATAGTATTTTCAGCCTTTGTCACAACTTCTGAACACTGACATTTTAGTGGGAAAGCAGCCATAAACAATATATAAATGAAAGAGAGTGGTTTTGTTCTAATAATACATTACAACAAAGGTGGAAGGCTGCATATGAACTGCCAACATGATCTGCAGGTTTGGGCCCCTGATTTAGTGTAGAGATAATCCTGGGCAATGGCATTATATTCTCACAGGATAACATACACTAGTTGCTGGTAGCTCTGGATATTCAAAAAGGCCATTCCATCACCATATTTGGTTGACATCTTCCAGGTAGTGGGCTCCTATATGACAGGATCCACTACCATACCTCTTTTATTGTAAATCGGGGTTTTGGACCTGACTTAATATTATGCATCTGCAGCCATACCACTGTGGCATTAGATCTCATCAGATCTCAGAAGCCAAGTAGGATTGGCCTGGTTAGTACTTGGATGGGAGACTGCCTGGGAACACCAGGTGCTGTAGGCTTGGGAGAAGGACCTGGTAACCCACTCCCAAAAAACAATCAGCCATTGAAAACCTTATGAATATCACAGAAGCACTGAAAATAGTGTTTCTCCTGTTGTACGTAGGGTTACTATGAGTCAGACACCAATTTGACAGCACCTAACAACAATATTATGCAGAATATCTAGCTGTCTAGTCAATGGGTTTAATATTCTGTAGTCTTCAGTGGTGTTGTCCCAGACAATGTCAGCAGGAAAGGCAAAATGAATTGCTGAGTTCTGCAGTGTAAAAGTGATCTGATATAATCAATTTACTCTCAATTGGCTGGTTGCCCTTCTGCTTTATTCAGGGTTCAGTATTAGTTTCCTTTGGTGGATGTTGGGTATTTATAAGTAGTAGTAGCTAGATGAGATTTGGCTAGTGGGAATGGGTAGTGATAGCATAGGAATAGCCTCTCCTTGGTATTCCAGATGCTCCATTTACTATTGTCCCAGCACTGAAGCTATGGATAAGAGATGCTATCTGACTTCAGCTGACCCATTAGTTAAACATGGTGTTTCTCCTCTCTGTAGAACCTCTAGGAACATAATGTCTTCTTGGCCTTATGGCCCAAGTCTTAGAGCTATTTGGATTGCAGCCCAGGCCTTCTGTAACCTATTATCCCCTTTGAGGCCCACCAAGAGCTGGTGGTATTGGTATCCTGGTATGGATCCAAGAAATATTCCCAAGTGTGTAGAACTTTGCTTCCTAGGTCCTGAAGAAAGGAGTCTACAAGGCATTAATCTACTTCTTTATGGTGTGAGGTATGGGTTGTAATATTTTGATCTTTACTTTGGGGGAAACACACAGGCATTCCCTTAAATACTAGGAAATTCACTGACATGGCAGCCCCTGCACAGGGAGCCAGGGTGTGTGTGTCACTTCTGGAAATACATGATGTATGGTGGAACACACACTTTTATCAAGGCCTTCAACATACTTGCTACTTCTTTCTAGTTTGTTCCAGTTAACCTGAAACATCAATATAGTGGATCAATGTGATATACTGCACAATATTCTGATGATCAGAGTCTCTTGAAATTATATTGGGAGGAGTGCTAGAGATTTGAATTTGCCTGGGTCAAGATCATACATATTCTGCTCCATGTGAATGCTAACTGGTTTTAATCCTCTGTTTTGACAGAGATGGAAAGTAACACATTTTTTTAGATCAATGGATGTATATCACATGTCTGAGTCCATGTTAAACTGCCCTAGCAATGACATCCACCTGGCATAGCAGCTATAATTAGGACTATTTTTTTTGAGTTTGCCATAGTAAACTGTCATCCAAAAGGATACAAAAGGTCTCATGGGGCCAGAATGGTAAACTAAATAATAAGAGCAAGCACCCCTGTCTTTGTTACGTCTTAACCTCTGTTCTTTCTTCTGGAGTACAGTGTTATTATTTATCATCTTGAGTAGAAGGGGAGCAGTTTCAATGGCTTTCATCTAACCTTCCCTACTGTGGTAGTACTTACACCACAAGCCAAGGAATCTATGTGGGAGTTGGACCAATTACCTGTTAGGAGATAGAGATAAGACTTACTATGCACCATACCTGGCACAGAGCTCCATTTTTCACTTGTCCTAACAGAGAAGTCCATAGCAATGCTTCACATTCCTGGGTATGAATTCCACTTTAGACCTTATGTCCAAGAGTCCTTGAATTGTATGTATATTCCTTTTTTCTAGTATATGGTTTCATGAATTGTTGGCTATACATTCCATTGGGAGAAGAACTGGGGAAGTTATCATCATAAACATTTATCACAGAGTTGCATAGCCCTCTCTCTAGCCTCTCCTTCAACCAATAAACCTGAGAGTGGTCTCAGGTCTGGAATCTAGGCAAGGGATTGTCACATTTTATTGGGACATGTCCCCTCAGTGTCTGAATCATAAGTCTTTCATTGTTTTTGGTAGCATAAATTAAGCAATATCCCCACTGGCTGCCCATATATCTTTCTCCCTAGGAATATTGTGTTCTATTAATCACTTCATATCTCTCTGCAGGTCAGACCCTGAGTTGCCACTCTAGTCTTGCCTCTCATTGCACTAACTGTGCACAGCTTGTCTGTGATTGTTAAACACCTAACCTCTTTTATCTCCATTTCCAGTTATAAACAGCATCTTCTACAATTCCTGGCCTACAAGGGAAAATCACTGACCTTCTTCATGACACTGGCATCCCTCTCACCAGTGCAATCCTTGTTGCATAGGTAAAAAGAGTATTTTCCTAGCCCTTCTACAAAATACTGCCAGCTGGTGGAGTTTCCAGCCATATATAGTATACCTCTTCTAACACATTCACTTCTCTCTGCCTATTATTCCCTATCACATCTATTTGTTGCTGTGGTTCTAATATTTTGCTTCATTTAGAGCAAGGCTATGCCGCTTTCAAGGCACAGGCTTAACAGTATGTTAACATTTTCTCCTAAGATTCTTGCCAAGGAGTTAAAACCTATGTCCCAGGAGAGCAGCAAATAAACTCTTCTTGTCCAAATTTATGTTCTTTTCCACCACCTCAGGAACAAATCTCATAATAAGTATCCTGACTTCTGCTAATACATGTTAACTAAGTCTTATTGATGCCTCCCTGGTAAGGTTATATTATAAATTCACCCTAGACATTGTCTTGAAAATCATAAGAGGAAAGAATTAGTCAATTCTTCAGGCTCAAAGGTGATCAGGTTATCTGGGGACACAAGATCTTTGATAAATTGACCCAAATGGGCCCATCCCTGGACCCAAGATTCTATAACTTCCTAATAGGTATCTGATCTTGGTATGTTGGATTTGGTACAACTGACAAGTCAACTTTCTCTGGAAGCTTTCTACTCCCAATAAGTTCTTTTCTCCTCTTCCAGCTGCAAGAATTGAGAAACTTGTGCTACCATAGAGGTCCTCTGGTTTTCACACCTCACATTTAATTCATTATTAATTATTCTGAGCAGTTAATGTCTTTCTTGAGTGGTCCAGGATCACCAAGCTAAGGCTGCCTCATTCCACAGTCCTTATAATTACCATTTCCCCAGAACTTTTGAAATGCTTAAGATAATCTCATAACAGTGCATTTTCCTTTACCAGTACTCCAACCCACTTCACTATTAGTGAAAATTTTAGCAATACACTATTATACCATTCAGGGGCATGTGCATATTCTACCCACCAACAAAATGGGATTTTCATTATTAACTGGCCAGAGGGAGATCTAACTCAATTTATGGTCTATTTCTTAGAACCAGTCTTGAGATCACCTGTGCAAGGACAGGTTTCCTGTGAAATAGACTCCAAAAATCTAAAGATTTGTATGCAGGAGATTTTGGGGAAGAATGCTTGTGAGAACAACACCAAAAAAAGCAAAGAAAGAAATATTTGGCAGAGGGATGAGCTGAACTTCAGTGTAGTCCATCATCCAGTCCTGTAGGAAGCTCTGGAGGTAGGAACGACCCCTCAGAGTAATCCCAAATAAGGGCAATAACGGACCTTTGTGCCTTCATCATCAACCAGTCATTGCATACAGACTGTCCAAGTGAAGGAAGTACATCGTTGGTAGAGGAGACTTTCTTTAGCCAAGTTCATGAGCTATTAGCAACTAATACTCCTACAATATGGGGTAATAAGTGTCATGGTCCTGACAGGTAGGGTCTGGATTGCACATCATAGTGCCAGTTATACCATAACGATTCAGTCTTCTTTTTAGTGATCCTAGAGTTCCAGAAATCTTTCAAACTCACCATGGTGGCAAATATACTATGAGTCAGCAGAGTTCTTGGAAGTGTGATCAAGCACACAGACATGTTGAGTAAATAGGATCTGCATAAAAATATGGCTCAAGTGCCCAAGAGTTTTACATTACTCCAGCTGCCTTCAGTGTAATTCATGATTGTTTCCAAAGATCCAAGACAATTACTCACTTACTTCTTCCCAGGAAAACATCTTCCAATTTTACAAGAAGGAATGTCATAATATTTAGAATAATAAAAGGAGTTGATATGCTTCCAGTAAAACCAATCCTACAACTGAACTTCTTACTAAACTGATCTTTCTGTGGCTGAACAGCCAGCAGAGTTAAAGGCTCTCATCATGTTCTGAGTCTGGCCTATGAGCTTGCACACAAAGCTTTGCAGGACAAGAATTTATGTCAATGCTTTTTAACCAAGATCATTCAATCAATCAAAATATTTGTTAAACTACACTGTGACTTTGACAAGAACTGTAAGATATGAGGCTATTGCAGTATCAGGGATTCTTAAAAGTAAAATATGAAATTTCTTTCATTAAAATTTAATGTGTTGCTGGATATGGTGGCTTATAACTCCAGCAGCTGGAAGACTGAGGCAGAGGGATCAATACAAGTTCAAGGCCAGCCTGGTCTACATAAGTGCATTCCAGGCTAGCAGGGGCTACACAGCAACACTCTATCTCAAAACAAGACAAAACAAAACAAAAATATCTATTTATTGTATTGAATGTGGCTTTTATGATTTTTCACTCTGCATATTTTTAAACTTGGTAAGAATTCTAACCATCAGTAATGATTGACACATTAACTTTTAGAACTAAAGAATCAGAAGCAAATTCCTTGGTCTGGTTTCAACATTTGAATTCAGTTCAACTTAGCTCCAAATCCATAAAGTCCCCAAAAAGAATAAGTCATCCCCTTTTACCTGGAAGCATTACATTCTCCTCTTTTTTATTTCTGATGATAGTCCTACGGCAACTTTCCTGTGAAGAAAGAAGAAAACAATTATGTATTGCTGTCAATCATTAAATCATGCAAGCTGGTCACAGGATTGAGCATAAACTAAACAATTCAGCTGTCAGCAATGTTTAAATACTTTTCAGAATGCTAAATGTGAGGACTTAACCAAAATGCTATTTAAGTAAACTAATTAATATAAAACATTGATAAGGAAATAAGTATGTGAATGAATTCATGTTAAATTGTTTATAAATAATGATGAGCTCAGGGATACTGGTTTTATATATAGTGCATTCTTCCTTTGGTGCTTACAATGTGTTTGAGAAAATGAAAATGTATTACAGCTGGGAAGTCAGTGAACTGATTTATGGCAAAACTCCAGACTTTTCTTCTGGATCTCACATTCCGAGGAAACATTTGAGACTATACAGAAGCTTAAACCTTTCCTGGATGCCAAGCAACCTGGGAATGGAGCTTCCTGGCTCCTTTCTATACCAAAGAAGCACTGAAAACTTTCCAGATTATGTTCCTCATCACCATGCAAGACATACTGCTCTTGTTAAAATCCTGTGAAAGTGATGTTATTATCCCCATTTCATAGATAAAGATTCTGAGACACAGAGATGTTAAATGTCTTGCTCCAGGTCACAAAGCTAACGAGAATAGAGACCATCCAAACCCAAGCAGTTTTCTTGGAGAATTTGTGTTTTTTAATAGTTTAATAGAAGTTATAGCAGTGCTGACTTGTGCACACATTATTTATTAACATATTCATAAAACCAGGAGGATTTGAGAGGGAGAAAAAAGAATGAAAAATACATAAATCATACAATGAAGCTGATTACCTCCATTTGATCCTGGTTTGTTAACCAGTCAGACATTTGCATTTGATTTTTAATTCTTAACTCGAATCATGACTCTCAAAGGATCAACAAATGTCAGACAATTATAAAGAACTAGATGGATAATTTTGGTTTTGGTATGGTTGCATTAGTCATAATTACCCGTGTGTGTGTGTGTGTGTGTGTGTGTGTGTGTGTGTGTGTATGTGTGTGTGTGTGTGTGGTTGTGTGTTGTTATAGGAATATGCTCATGTGATTATGGAGGCTAAGAAGTTTTATGATCTGCTGTCTGCAAGTTAGGGAACCAGGAAGCTGGTGTTGTTACTCAGTTCAAGTCCATAGGCCCAAGATCTAGGTGTATGGATGTCCCAGTTCAGATTTCCACGTCTTCCACCATTTTAATTTATTAATGGGCTTTCAACAGATCAACTGATGACCACCCGTATTGGTGAAAGCCATCTGCTTTACTTAGCCTATTAATTCAAATTACAATCTCTTCCAGAAATAACTTCACAGGCACATTCAGAAATAAGGTTTTTATGAGGATATGGGCCTCTTTTAGCCACACCAAGTTGACATATAAAATTTCCCATCATGGTGATACTGAAAATATTGTTTACCAGTCCACTCCTTTTAAAGCTCTGAGTTATCCCAGTGTGATTATTTAGCTTCTGTATTTTACTTTTTTCAGTACAGGGGTATTGAACCAAGGGACTCCCACATGCTAAGCAAGTGCTCTCCAACTGAGCTATACCTCCACTTCTTTTTCATTTTTTATTTTGAAAAAGAGTCTCACAGGCTGCCTGTTGCCTTGAACTGTAGATCTTCCTACCTCAGCCTCCCAAGTCACTAGTATTACAGGCATGCACCATGGTACCTGATTCTTCAGCCCCTTTAATTCATTTTTCTTGGCTTTATTTGTCTAAGTAGAAGTGTAAAGTAAGTTATATTGGCATGCCTCATCTTTTCTCAGACTTTAAAAGATGCAGTTTATTTATAAAATTTAATAGGTAGTGATCTATATAATTGATAATAAAATTCACTTATATTCTTACCTTACAAAAACACTGACAACATTTTCATAGATTTTTCCCTCTCTCTCTTCTTCCTCCTCCAATTTCTGCTACTTTAGTTTTTCTATTCCCATACAATTAGGGTTGTTGTTGTTAGGTGCCATTGATCCAGATACAATTAGTGTACATCCTATAAATTTGGTGCTTCCAATATGCTTTATATCATTACATATTTGTCCAAATTATTAACTATTCTTCAGAAGCAGATTTCAGTGTGTGACTGAATACCATTCCATATGAATACAGCAGAAAACACCTTTGGACATGGCTTATTAAAACAACAAAATTATAAGATATATCTGATTATTTCACTTAGTCAAATTACTCTCATCAATTCCCAAGATACTTGCAGCAGTCTCTTCAAGGAGCAACTACAGCCCCTCTTAATCCCTTCCAATCTAGTCTCCACACTGTGGCCAACACACTCTACAAAACTAAATAACTTCTCTTGGAATAAAGAATAGAGATTGTGTTTTGACTCCCAAGTGCCTGGATGATCTCCCTGCTGCCTGAATCACCAATCTCATCCTAAATGCCCCATTTTATTCCCTGGATTTTACCACAGGATCATCGCTAAGGATATTTCTTCTCCTATAATTATGTTTTTCACCTAATTAATCTTCATCCACTCAAGTTTCATGTCAGCGATCACTTTTCAGGGGAAGCCTTCTCTGATGTCCAGAATCTCAATTCTTATTTTATATGTTCATGGTTTTATGCACATTATATTCTTAGAAATAATCATACTTTATAACTACACATTTTTGTGTATTTATTTGACTACTACTTATTTTCTTCCTATACAATAAGGTCAATTAAGTCAGCAATTAAGCCCATTTTCCATTGTATTGCTAGTACCTTGCAGTAAGTGGCACATAAATGTCACACACATATATTTATGGAATAAGAATTTATTCCTAGGAGTATTACAGAGTATAAATTTTCAAGCATAATCACACCTACTTGACAAAGTGTTTACCATAAGTTTGTTAGAATTTATTCTTTTATCAGTAGTATAGTAAAGCATCTATTATCACTGTGATCTTTATGAGATTAAATATAGTCTTTTATAGGAAAATTTGAATTATTTGTTAGAAATGAAAGACTATATTGCTATTATTTTAGATACATTCACTTAAAGGAAGTGATTTCTTCAAACTCATGTAAGTCATTTGTAGTTTTTCTCTAAATTCTCCATATAATCACTCTATACATTTCTGTGGTGAGGCCGTGTTATGCTGTTTCATAGCTATTTCACTATATCAGGAGTTTTAACCATGTCCAGTGGCATCCAATCCCATCAGATCTCTGAAGCTAAGCAGGGTCGGGCCTGGTTAGTACCTGGATAGGAACACCAGAAGCTATAGGCTTGGGAGAAGGACCTGGCAACCCCCTCCCAAAAATCAATCTGCCATTGAAAATCCTATGAACAGCAGAGAAGCACTGACAATAGTGTTTCCCCTGTTGTACAGAGAGTCACTATGAGTCGGATACCGACTCAACGGCACCTAACAACAACAACAATCATTTGGAAATATTTCCTTCCAGGTCAATATTTTCTCTTAAACCATATCTATAGTAATTTTTATGTTTTTAAATATTAAATTTTCTGTAGTAATATTTACCAATAATTCTGCAATGATTTAATACACTTATTCTTAAAAATACATTTCTTATCTCAAGATCGGGTAGTTACATTTCCATACTTTTAACTTGTTTTATTCTTAATTATGTTTCCTTATTGTTACTTTTAGAACTCCAGTGAACAGAACTGGTTCAATCATGATCCTTTATTAGTGGCACACCATCTTCCTTGGTCCATGCACACCTCATTTGTACCCATTCATCCATTGGTAAATAAAATAATAAGTCCCACTTATCTATTAAGAAATTGTGCCAGGCACTGTGGTACATGCCTGTAATCCTAGCAATTTGGGAGGTAGATGTCGGAAGATCTCAAGTTCAACGCCAGAGGTAGTATGTGTAACTTAGTGAGACTCTGTCTCAAAATAAAAAGTGGGCTAAGCATGTAGCTCAGTGGTAGGGCACGTGCAAAGCATGTATGAGGCCCTGGGTTCAACCCCTAGTAATGAAAACAAAAATAGAAGAAATTATAACAAAAAAACCCAGTTATGAATTACATATTTATGATTTTATTGCTTTGTGAAATTATTTTAATTATGTATATATAAATATGTGTATTTTCATATAAAATCAATGTGTGCAAATACATACATATATATGCACATATATATATACATATATATACACATATATGTTTTGTTGTTGTTGTAAGGTGTCATCAAGTTGGATCCAACTCATAGTGACCCTCATAGGGTTTTCAATGACTGATTGTTTTCGGGAGTGAACTGCCACATCCTTCCGCCATAAATATATGTATAGTAAAACTATATAAAAATATATGTATATTCAAATTCATGTATTTATATATGTGGAATGTACAAACACAAATTATATAAATGTATGTATATGAACATGCATGTGTGTATTTATATATATATATGCACATATATACAGTTGTTGTTGTTAGGTGCCTTTGAGTGGAGTCTGACTCATAGTGACCCCATGT
>VMDO01027026.1:0-25838 GCA_007922755.1 Pedetes capensis
CTAAGCAGGGTCGGGCCTGGTTAGTACCTGGATGGGAGACCTCCTGGGAACACCAGAAGCTGTAGGCTTGGGAGAAGGACCTGGCAACCCCCTCCCAAAAAAATCAATCTGCCATTGAAAACCCTATGAACAGCAGAGAAGCACTGACAATAGTGTTTCCCCTGTTGTACAGAGGGTCGCTATGAGTCGGATACCGACTCGATGGCACCTAACAACAACAACAACACAGAATTCACTCTGACAATGCATTTTCTGTGTGGTATTCTGGATCTAGATTCCCTTCTACCTACTTTTCTTAGTCCTTCAATTACTCTCCAATGTCTTCAGGTTAAATTTCAAGTGTTATAAAATAGTCAAAAAAACATAAAAAGCAAATTAGAGATCCAGCCCATGAATACCTATCAGTATTTCATTGTGTAATGCTTTATCTCACTCTAAACCTTTACTCTTGTTCTTTCTTGTATCAAGAAAGTTTTCCCTTCCTCACCTCAGCCTTGACAAGCTAACATCTACTTTCTTTGAAACTCAAAGTGGCAACTCTTCTCTCATAACTATTCTTCTATTTCCTTTGTTTTTATGTTCCAAAATACATTTTATATAACGCTACCATAAAATTTACCTAAACTTATTTTCAGAATTTACTTTTTAATTTCAGTCTAAGTAGTTTCTGCACTAATGGAAGATGAAGATTTTGTTGTTATTATTTGATTCCTCGGGCCAATTATCATGTTATGATCTCTCAGTTCCCAATCCATTCTTTACCCCGTTTTATAACAAAATGTTGTTGTTGTTGTTGTTAGGTGCCTTCAAGTCGACTCCGACTCATAGTGACCCTATGTACAGCAAATCGAAACATTTGCTGATTCAGTGCCAGGCACACGATCTTATATATGTTTAAGCCCATTGTTGCAGACACTGTATCGATCCATTTGGTGGAGAGTTTTCCTATTTTGTGTTGATCTGACACTCTCCCAAATGATGTCTTTCTCTAGGGATTGATCTCTCCTGACTACATGTCCAAAATATGTAAGAGGAAGTCTGCCATTCTTGCTTCCAAGGAACACTCTGGTTGCAATTCTTCTAGGACAGATCTGTTGGTTCTTTTGGCAGTCCATGGTATATTCAATAGATGTCTACAGCACCATAATTCAAAAGCATCAATTCTTTTCCTGTCTCCTTTGTTCAATGTCCAGCTTTCGCAACCATATGATACAACTGAAAATACCATGGCATGAGTCAGACAAACCTTTGTCTTCAATGTGACATCTTTATTTTTCAATACTCTAAAGAGATCTTTTGCCACAGCTTTTCCTAGAGCAATGTGTCTTTTGATTTCTTGGTTGCTGCTTCCACAGGTGTTGATTGTAGAGCCAAGCAAAGCAAAATCTTGGACAAACTCAATCTTTTCTCTGCTTATTGTGAAGTTGCATACTGAGCCATTTGTAAGGATTTTTGTTTTATTGATGTTTAGTCGCAACCCATATTTGAAGGCTATGATCTTTGATCTTCATCAGTAAAAGTCTTAAGTCCTCTTCACTTTCAGCAAGGAGAGTTGTGTCACCTGCATAACGCAGGTTGATAATGAGTCTTCCCCCAATCCTGATGCCATGTTCTTCCTCATCAAGTCCAGCTTCTCAGATTATTTACTCAGCATATAAATTGAAGAGATAGAGTGAAATTATACAGCCCTGACACATACCTTTCTCAACTATAAACCAGGCTGTGTTTCCTTGTTCTATTCGAACAACTGCCTCCTGGTTCACGTACAGATTCCTCATGAGTACAATTAGGTGCTCTGGTATTCCCATTTTCTGAAGTGTTATCCATAATTTGTTATGCCTTTGCATAGTCAATAAAACATAGATAGACATCTTTCTGATATTCTCTGCTTTTGGCTAATATCAACCTGACATCAGCAATGATGTCCCTGCTTCCCTGCCCTCTTCTGAATCCTGCTTGATTTTCTGGTAATTCCCTGTCTATATACTGCTGCAGTCAATTTTGAATGATCTTTAGTAAAATTTTGCTTGTGTTTGATATTAATGATAGTTTTCAATAATTTCCACATTCAGTTGGGTCTCCTTTTTTGGGAATAGGCACAAATAAGGATCTGTTCCAGTCAGATGGTCAGGTAGCTGTTTTCCAAATGTGTTGGCATAAACATGTTAACACCTCCAGTGCTGCATATGTTTGTTGAAACATCTCTATTGGTATCCCACCAATTTCTGGAGCCTTGTGTTTTGCCAGTTCTTTCAAGGTGGTTTCCACTTCATCCTTCAATACCATTGGTTCACCTTCATATGCAACCTCTTGAAATGTTTGGTCATCTACCAATTCTTTTTTATATAATGACTCTGTGTATTCTTCCCATCTTCTTTTGATGTTTCCTGCATAGTTTAATTTTTTCCCTGTAGAATCTTTCACTTTTGCCACTCGAGGCTTGAATTTTTCTTCACTTCCCTGAGTTTGAGAAACACAGAGCGTGTTCTTCCCTTTTTTTTCTGCCTCCAGCTCTTTGCACATATCATTATAATATTTGTTTTTTTCTTCTCAAGCTGCCTTTTGAAATTTTCTGTTTAGATCCTTAACTTCATCATATCTTCCTTTTACTTTAGCTGCTCTATGTTCAAGGGCAAGGTCCAGTGTATGTTTTGACATGTAATTTGGTCTTTTCTGTTTTCCTTGTCTTTTCAATAACCCTTTACTTTCTTCTTGAATGATATCTTTTATGTCATGCCACAACTCTTCTGGTCTCCTGTCACTTATATATAATGCATTAAACCTATTCTTGAGGTGGTCTCTGAACTCAGATGAGATATGCTCAAGGTCATACGTTGGTTCTTGAAAACTTGTTCTAATTTTCTTCAGCTTCAGTTTGAACTTGCATATGAGAAGTTGATGGTCTGATACACAATCAGCACCTGGTCTTGTTTTTACATTTAATATAGAGGTTTTCCATTGTCTCTTTCCACATAAATAGTCAATTTGATTCCTGTATGTTCCATCTGGTGATGTCCATGTGTATAATCACCATTTATGTTGTTGAAAAAATATATTTGCAATAAAAAGGTCATTGGCCTGACAAAATTCTATCATGCAATTTCCTGCATCATTTCTGTCATCAAGACCACATTTTCTAACTACTGAATCTTCTTCTTTGTCTCCAACCTTTGCGTTCCAGTCACCAGTGATTATCAGTACATCCTGATTGCATGTTTGATCTATTTCAGATTGCAGAAGCTGAGAGAAATCTTTCTTTTCTTCATTTGTGGCCTTAGTGGTGGGTGAACAAATTTGAATAATAGTCATATTAACTGGCCTTCCTTGTTGTTTTTGTTGTTAGGTGCGGTCATGTCGGTACCCGACTCCTAGCGACCCTCAAAGGGTTTTCAATGGCTGACTATTTCAGGATTGCCTTGGGAGTGGATTGCCAGGTCCTTCTCCCATTTTTGCAGTGCTGGGAATTGAACTCGGGACCTCAGAAACTGCACCACAGTGCTCTACCAACTGAGCTATTTTCCAGCCCATGGCCTTCCTTGTAGATGTATGGATATTATTCTATCACTGACAACATTGTATTTCAGGACAGATCTTGAGATGTCTTTTTTGATGATGAATGCAACCCCATTTGTCTTTAGTGTGTTATTCCCAGCATAGTAGACCATATGATTATCTGACTCAAAGTGGCCCATCCTGGTCCATTTTAGTTCACCAATGCCTAGGATATCAACGTTTATGCATTCCATTTCTCTTTTAATGATTTCTAATTTTCCTAGATTCATACTACATACATTCCATGTTCCAATTATTAATGGATGTTTACAGTTGTTTCTCTTAATTTTGAGTTGTGCCACATCAGCAAGTGGAGGTTCCTGGGGCTTTACTCCGTTTCCGTCATCACAGTAGACTCTACTTTGAGGAGGCAACTCTTCCCCAGTAGTCTTTTGAGTGCCTTCCAACCTGGGGGGCTCATTTTCTGGCACTATATCTGACAGTGTTTCTTTGCTATCCATAGGGTTTTCAATGGCTAGTTGTTTTGGGAGTGGTTTGCAGGTACCTACTCCCTAGTCTGTCTTAGTCTGAAGCATAACTGAAATCTGTCCACCATGGGTGACCCTGCTGGTATCTGAGAAACCGGTGGCATAGCTTTCAGCCCCATTGCAACACACAAGCCACATAATGCGGGAAACTGAAAGACGTGTGGGGATTATAACACAATAGCTGGACCACAAAATAATTTCTCTTTTGCCAGCTAACATTATGTCAGACTTCTTAGTAGAGAAGGTTGGAAAAACATAAAGAATTAATATAATAGGGCCGATCATGGTAGCATATTCCTGTAATCCCAACACCTAAGAAGCAGAGCCAGGAGAATCTCAAGTTCCAGGCCAGCCTGGTATACAGAGAAAGACTCTGGCTCAAAAAACAGAAAAGAAAAACAAACAAACAAACAACATAAAAAAGTTCTTTCTTAGGGATCAGCCCATCTATACCCTTCCACAGTTTTCTAGATCCCTTGGTAAATCTTTTGCAGGTGCCAGGTCAGGCTTGACTCCATCCTTCTAACAAGTTTCTCCATCACACAGTGTGACACTCCTAAGGCAGAAAAACAACATTTCCCACCCTCATATAGGTTTATTAGCCTCTCCTTGAGTATTTCCTAATGTCCTGCTGGGGTCAATTTCCCTTCATCAAGTTTCTTAACTGCTTGGAGGCCAAGTGTCTCTGAGACAGTCATGCTTTATCCAGTAAGGCCTGACTTTCATTCTCTGACAGGATTCCTCTTCTAAGTTTTTGGTTTCTGTTTCTTCACTCCCCTTTAACCCTATATATAGTGGCTTCTTTCTGAATTGTCTGTTTTATTAGTATTGAGTCTTTTTTAAATCAAATTTGGTAGACAAAAATTTCAATTATATTAAATTTCCCCTTTTCAAATTACTAGTGTGGTTCCCCCCACACATCTGTCAGTTTGCTGCACTATGGGGGCTTGTGTGTTGGGATGAGGCTGAAAACCATGCCACTGGTATCTCAGATATCAGCATATCAGTAGGGTCACCCATGGGGGACAGGTTTCACCTGAGCTCCCAGACTAAGACAGACTAGAAACTAGGACCTGGCAAACCACTAGCCATTGAAAATTCTATGAATAGCAAAGAAACATTGTCAGATATAGTGCCAGATAATGAGGCCCTCAGCTCAGAAGGCACACAAAAGACTACTGGGGAAGAGTTGCCTCCTCGAGGTAGAGTCTACCATGATGACAGAAATGGAGTAAAGTCCCAGGACCTCCAATTGCTGACATGGCATGACTCAAAATGAGGAAAAACAACTATAAACATCCATAAATAATTAGAACATAGAATGTATGTAGTATGAATCTAGGAAAACTAGAAATCATTAAAAGGGAAATGGAGTGAATAAACATTGGCATTCTAGGAAACAGTGAGGTAAAATGGACTGGCATGGGGCCATTTTGAACCAGATAATCATATGGTCTACTATGCTGGGAATGACAAAGAGAAATGGAGTTGCATTCATCATCAAAAAAGGCATCTTAAGATCCGTCCTGAAACATGAGCAGCTAAATAAAAGGAAGACATGATAAAGCTAAGGAACTAAACAGAAGGTTTCAAAGGGCTGCTTGAGAAGACAAAAACTAATATTATAATGACATATGCAAAGACCTGGACACAGAAAACCAAAAAGAAAGAACATGCTCTGTTTTTCTCAAGCTTAAGGAATTAAAGAAATAATGCAAGTCTCAAGTAGCAATAGTGAAATACTTTAAAGGGAAAATATTATATGATGCAGGAAACATCAAGAGAAGATGGAAAGAATACACAGAGTCATACAAAAAAGAATTGGTAGATGACCAACCATTGCAAGAGATTGCATATGAAGAGGAAGCCATGCTATTGAAGCATGAAATGGAAGCTTCCTTGAAGGAACTGGTAAAACACAACACTGGAGGAATTGATGGAATACCAAGAGAGATGTTTCCACAAACAGATGCAGCACTAGAGGTGCTAACATGTTTATGCCAACAGATTTGGAAAACAGCTACCTGGACAACTGGCTGGAAAAGATCCATATTTGTGTCTATTCCAAAAATAGGGGCTTTAACTGAATGTGGATAGTATCAAACAATATAATTAATATCACACACAAGCAAAATTTTAATAGAAAGATCATTCAAAAGTGGCTGCAGCAGTATATAAACAGGGAACTCCTGGAAAATCAAGCCAGGTTCAGATGAGGGCAGAGAACCAGGGATATCTTTGCTGATGTCAGGTGGATATTAGCTGAAAGCACAGAATATCAGAAAGAAGTCTTATCTATGTTTTATTGACTACACAAAGGCATTTGACTGTGTGGATCATAACAAATTATGGATAATACTTCAAAAATGGGAATACTAGAGTACTTAATTGTACTCATGAAGAATCTGTACATGAAGCAAGAGGTAGTTGTTCAAATAGAACAAAGAAACATTGCCTAGTTTAAAGTTGAGAAAGGTATGTGTCAGGGCCGTATACTTTCACCTTATCTCTTCAATTTATGTGCTGACTAAATAATCTGATATGCTGAACTTTATGTGTAAAAATGTGGCATCATGATTGGAGGGAGACTCATTAACAACCTGCATTATGCAGATGATACAACTCTGCTTGCTGAAAATGAAGAGGATTTAAAACATGTCCTGATGAAGATCAAAGATCATAGCCTTCAATATATGTTGGGACTAAACATCAACAAAACAAAAATCCTTACAACTGGCTCAGTATGCAACTTCACAATAAATGGAGAAAAGATTGAGTTTGTCCATGATTTTGCTTTACTTGATTCTACAATTGACACCCATGGAAGTAGCAGTCAAGAAATCAAAAGACACATTGCTCTAGGAAAACCTGTGGCAAAAGATCTCTTTAGAGTATTGAAAAGTAAAGATGTCACATGGAAGACAAAGGTGTGCAAGACTCATGCCATGGTATTTTCAGTCACATCATATGGTTGTGCAATCTGGACATTATGAATAAGTGAGACAGGAAAATAATTGATGCTTTTGAATTATGGTGCTGGAGACAATTATTGAATATACCATGGGCTGGCAGAAGAACCAACTGATCTGTCCTAGAAGAAGTGCAACCAGAGTGCTCCTTGAAAGCAAGGATGGCTAGACTATGTCTTATATATTTTGGCCAAGTAGTCAGGAGGGATGGGAGAAGGATGTGGCAATCCACTCCCAAGGCAATCCTGAAACAATCAGCCATTGAAAATCCTATGAGGGTCGCTATGAGTTGGACATGATGTGACGGCACCTAATAGCAACACAGCAGTCAGGAGGAACTAATCCCTTGGGAAAAACATCATGTTTGGGAGAGTGGCAGGTCACATAAAATAAGGAAAACCCTCCACCAGATGGATTCATACATTGTCTGCAACAATGGGCTTAAACATATATAAGATCATGTGCTTGGCACAGAATCAGGGAATGTTTCGTTTTGCTGTACATTGGGTCACTATGAGTGGGTCCTGACTCTTCAGCACATAACAACAGTGTGGTTTCTGTCTCCTGGTTGGACTCTGACTAGTAGATTCAATAGCACACAGCCAGGCACATATCAAAAACCAAATAAGGTATGGTTGGATGGCTTTATTGATGAATGACAAAACAAAATAAAGGTCTAAATTGCTAAATCTGCTAAATATCATATGTATGTAAGAATCTTTGAGGATTCCATCTTTACTTAAGACGGCAACCAATTATATACGATAAGTAAGACAGAGTCAGTAGTAATGCTACCATTGTGAGAGTGAGATATTGGGAAAGTTGGGATACTGTTAACAGAAACAGACAACTAAAGAGGGATTCCATTGGAATGAAAGATGGTAATTTTCAGTGATGTTTTCTAAAAAATTTGCGTATGTCTTTGAGAGAATGGCTTTTTCTAGAGTGCCTGGAATATCTGTAGGCACATTAATCAAGGGACTCCAGTTGCTAAAATATGCATTCCAAAAGGGCAAACTGACTCTGAAATCAATGTTTTACCCACCACTTCAGACTAAAATGCACTATTCATATTCTGGAAGCCCCCATGACTGTGCAAATTAACGTAGAACTCCCATTTCCCTGAGATAAAACACACATAGTATATGAACTAAAGAATTCTGAACTTTAAAATGTTAGTTTTCAACGTGCTAATTCAGAACTTGGAATGGATTTAAACATAGAAATGCTAGTATCGTTCATTCAAATCCATTCCTTAACACTAAGTTCATGTTTTAACTTCTGTACAGTCTTAGTTTCTCCACCTGTTAAGTAGGAGCAATAGTAACTATACCATAGGGCTGTCATGAAAAATAAGTGAGAAATAAATTATTCAAGTAAAACCCTTAGAGCAGTAACTGATACATCATAAACATTTCTCAGATTTACTTCATGGTTCTTTATGTTTCCATCAGAACAGTTAGTAAACCTACTTATGAGTATGCCTCAGTTCTTTCTTTCTATATTTTAAGATGTTAGAGGTAAGCAAACTGATCTCATGCAACTCAATATCCCTTATAACATTTTAGTAATTCTTTATAATTACATTTACATTTTGGTTTGCAAATTTTTTTGTTTATCATTAATACTGTTTTTGAAGAGGCCCAAAGGAGTGGTCTGTATGTTTCATTTGTTGTACATAGGGTCTCTATGAGTCAGTCCCAACTCAATGGCACCTAACAACAACAAAACATAGGAGTGGTCAGATGCTTTGACCCTGTCTATACTAGATCTCAATTTAAAATAATCTGCTCAAGAAAGAGTAACCTGTTGAGAAATCTATGTTAATAATTTCTAAAGGAACTTCTGAAAATCTATGATTCTGGGAATTATTGAAAATTTTGAATATGATATTCATTGACATAAGAAATATAATCTGAAAAAGACACTAATAATAAATATCAGGTTCATTAATTTTCACAATTTGAACAGAGCTGTGTAATCAGAACCCACATTAAGCAGTAATAAAATTACTATTATTTGTAATTAAAATATTTAGTTATGTTATCACATCTTCTCAAGTGAAAAATTGCCTTTGTTTTGATATTTATATTTTAAATCAAAGACAAATATTCTTCAAAGATAATAAATACATACCAAAATGGCAATAGCATCTTCACATCTTGCTGTATGCATAATTGGTAAAGTTTTGTGTCAGGATAAATGCTATGGAACTTAGTTACTAAAATCTTTCATAGTTTTATCACTTCTTTACTCAGAAGAAAAAAAACTACTGTTTCTTTAAGACCATATCAAATAAAATCAGCAGTATAACACATACATGAACACATAAATAATGATAAAATATGCTTTCATTCTATAGTTGGATTTTCAGTAATTAAACGAACTTTATTAGTCATTTTGTTAATAGTGTTACCCTAACAGGCTAATCACTAGTCACAATACTGAAAACATTAATAATAGAATTTAAATGACACTTGGAAATTGTGGTTGAATCCCTCATGTACATTCAATTTTTATTTCCCTACAAGATAATTACACAGAGAATCTTCAAGATTATAAAATATAAATACCTTGATATTTAGTAGGGGGACAAGAACTATGTTTCTTTCTTGTTTTCTTTTTTGTTTCTTTTTTCTTTTTTTCCCAACCTGTTCTCAGTCAACTCCTTTTTTCTTTGGGACAGATTGTGAAAGATACTTTTGAGAGATGGATTTCGTTTTCTCCACAATATCAAGGAAGTAAAATGTTAGGCATGGTGATGCATGTCTGTGATCCCAGGAGCTCAGAAGTTTGAGGCAGGAGGATCATGGGTTCAAGGCCAAAGGATGCCTACACAACGCAAAGAGACTCTGTCTTGAAATTAAAAAAAATAAATAAAATAATAGAAAAGATGCTGGAGGTGAGTTAGTGATAGAGCACTTGCCTAGCATATATAAGGCCCTGCGTTTAACTACCCAGTACTGCACACAAGCACACACACATATACTAACACAAATGTACTCAAAAACATATCCCAATTAGAAATTAAAAATTGAAATTGAGTTGTAAGTTGTAAATTGTGCTTGAATTTGCATCTCATTTGATGTGGACATTCTCTACCCAGCATATAAGTTTTTAAAAATAAATCACTTTTCTTCAATTAAGCAGCATCACTTCCCAGCCATAGTATTTAACAATAGATTTTGGATTGCGTCTTGTGGAAAGTAGTAGGGAAAGAGAATTTCCACAAAAAAAAAAAATGAGGAATGGTAGATAGGTAGCCACTGATTAATAAAAAAGATTCCTAAATAACTCTAAATATTTAGGCTTGGTAGTTTAACTGTGCTCACAGAGGTGGCTATTATTCTGCTGTAGAGATAGTCAGTTCACTCAGGGGACAATGCAGGTCCTTTTGAAGCATGCTGTGAAGGGAAACAAAGAATTGGGACAGCCCCACCCTCACCCCATTCTCCTCTACTGCAACACCCCTTGTTCACAATGCCCTTTTCATCATCCCTTTATTCTAGATGTTTACTTTTTCTGCCTCAGATCTCTTTTGCTATCTCATGAATTGCATTTCCAACTCTCCAGTGAGCTGGACCTCAATCAGGATCTAAACACAAACCTGCCATGGAAGAAAACAAACCCCAAGCCAAGGATTAAACAATTTTGTATAAATGCTGTGTAAGTTTTTACTCTTTACATAACAATAACTAAAAGTACACTTGTGGAAGCTAAAATAAAGTTCCTGCAGAGAAACATCACTGAAGTAACAAGAGTTATAAATATTTCAGAGGATTTTTTTCTTTTTTACCTGTGACAATCCAAATAAATAAGCATGAGCAAATATTACCACCTCAAGTAATGGCAGAATCAATATCTGTTGTGTTAGTAAGTTCATGTGTTTGGTTTTGAATTTTTTCTTAATTCAGAAATTGCAAATTATTTAACATGAAATAAATGAATGTAAAATATGTTTATATGACATTGCCCTACAAAATTATGTATACACTCTTTTCCTATGATATATAATAATTTTGCAAGTAAGAGGTCGGGAGACTTTTAAAGTAAGTCTTCTGCTAAGTCATTAATCAAGAAAATGAACCAAAACTTCAACAAATTTCTAATTTTTTGAAAAAATATAATTAGGTCAAGGAAATACAATGATATCATTTGCATTTAGAAATGTCAACAGTTATAATGTTTCATCCACAATTTTCTCAGTCATTTGTGGAAAATAAAAAAGATTCTATTCATTCACATCATTTGAGCAGGAACTACAGGGTAATTTAAAATGCATTTTAAATGAAAAACTAAATACTGACAAAATGTATCAGAAAACTTTATTTTTTATTTGGCTTAAATTGAATCCATTGGTCATTGACTCCAGTGAAAGTTGTGGATATACAATGCAATAATTTTTAGTTTACAAAAAAAATCACTTTGTCAGCTTTAATTTTTTAAATGAAAGCTTAGTTCAAGTTCTGTAGGAATCATAGTAATCCTGATTCATAATAGCATCATTCAATTATAATTTTGTGGATTTTTGCAATTCTTTTGATGTAAAAGATAAATGATTTTCTCTGTATCAAGGAGAAATGTTACTGTTTTCCAAACGTACACATTTACTTTTGAAATATGCTCATATCCAATCTATTCTTTAAGCTTTTGTTTTTAAATTGCTTAAGATTTTGTCTCCATAATCAGTAATAAAACAATTACCTAAATACTTTGAAAACTTTATCCATTTCCGTTAGTCATGTGCTCATGTGAGCATTTTTAATTGGGACGCTCCTGCTCTTCCAGAATCTCGGATACTTTCAATAAAGTGCATGTGCATAGAAGCAATGATGACCCTTAAAGGCAGTCATAAATTTAGTTTCTGGGAAATGAGAAAGCTTCACAGATGACTTAATTTGCTGTGGGAACCGGCGCTTCCTCTGTGTGTAACCTCTACATTTTGCTGCCTGTGACCTTCAGGAACATGCACCTGCTGGAAGTCATGTTTGATTCTCTGACCAGGGAAACGCCTGCTTGACAGCCGAATGGTATCATAGGACAGTGTGATGGAATTTTTCTTTCTCTGTCATCATTAAGGGGGTTCCCCCTATGGTGAGAGGAATGAAAAGTACAATTTCATGTTCTCTGGAGAGTGGCAGGGGGAAAAAAGCTCAAAGCTTCACATGCTGCTTTCGGAGTGGGTCATTTCAGTCCTGGTGGCGAATGGGATGTCCCAGTGGAATTTACCATAGACTGGTCTGAAAAGAAAGGGATTAAGACCCTTTTAAGGATGGAAATGTAACAAAAGGGCCACTTTGATGATGTAGCAGCATAAAATAAGGGGCTCTATTGTGCACCTGATTGCTAAAGATCTTTCAATTGGGTATCCTAGCCTAGTAGGTCCTGTTCCCTGAGGGTTCAGAATGATATGTCTACACTAGCATCAGAGTTCTCCTCTCGTTTAGGGACAAGTAAGAGATTATTGGTTTGTTCCTACATGATTTTTTTTCCTCACCTACCGAAAAGTGGCCTGTAGGGAGATTATACTCTAGTGAAAGTTGCTGCTAATTAAGACAAGTAATTAGTGTTCCTCCAGGCTTTGCGGTTTCACTCACTTTTGCCTGCCAGACAGCATTAGTTTAAAAGCAATCCAATTTCTAGCAATAACAGACTGTAAAAAAAAAAGTCATTTAACAAGTATATAAGTGTAAGGTTACAGTTCAGGCGTTGATTTATCTCTTCTGGGCTAGTTAGAAATACTGTAGCAAAGTTGAAAAGAAAAGTTAAATAGCTTTAAAAATAGCATTAAGAAAAGAAGAAAAAGAACACATGTCTCAGTCCATTTACAAAAAAAAAAAATGATAAGCAAAAACTGGGAACATATGAGACTTTCTAAATTACATTAGGAAACCAAAATTGGATTTAATCTGTTTTCTCATAGAACCCTCACTTAGCATTTTGTAAACAGATCATTTCATTAAGTCCTTTTGTTTCTTCTCCCGCCTTTGCTGAAACAGGGACTTTTTATTGACTGATTCTCATTGAAATGAATTGGAGCAGTAGAGTTGAACATAACACGTTATTACCTCCTTCTTTTTCACAATTTTAAAATGACTAACATAGCTTTATTTTGCATATCTAGTGGGAAGTCTTAAACAAGAGAGATCTAAGAGAAATTAAAATTTATTATAAAAAGATACAACAGAAATTAGTACAAAACCCATTACAATACTATATAAATTCATGCCCTCCTAAAATTCTTTTCTAATTGCTCAGTTTTCGTAACCTGACATCCTTCTATAATTGCTGCCTTTGCTGCTTAAAACGATTTATTTCTTAGGTTGATATCATCAAAGACATGCCATTGTGCAAGAAATTCAATATAGCTCATCATTAAAATCAGCTGTAACTCTACTTTATCTCCAACAAATGAATTGATAATACTTAATTAACACAAAATTTTCAGATTCCTGGGTTCTCCAATGCCATTTCTTTAAAAGAAAGAAAGAAAGAAGGAAAGAAAAAAGAAAGAAAGAAAGAAAGAAAGAAAGAAAGAAAGAAAGAAAGAAAGGAAAGAATGTCTAAAGGACAAAAAAATCTTTTCCTTGCTATGCATTTTGTATAGTGCTATTCATATAAATAATACTGTATACAGGGAAAGACATTTATTGTAAACTGCTAATACCATTAAAATGTTAGCTATTATCTCATACTCAAGGAGATTCTGAATTTACTCATCCTGAGTGGATTACAATTAATGAAGTTGGGTAGTCTGATTTTGAACATTTTGGTTAAAATAAGACTGTAGGTCTATCATGCTTTAAATATTAATTTATAATATAAAGATACCTTTGATAAAGTATGATAGCTAGTTTAATGAAATAAATTTTCATCATGTAACTTATGAATTCTAACCTATAATTTAGAGTTTCAATGTAAGCTTTTTGTCCTCCCAAATTTGTTTCTTTTGATTATTTAAAGAGCAAGATTTTGGCAATCAAGCTTAAAAGAAAAAATTTTAAATGCAGCATAAGGTCAGGAAGTATAATTTATGTGAATCTCTGTTTAACTTTTACAAACAACTGAGAAGGAAAAATATACTTAGTGATAACTTTTTCTTTTCCTATGAGGAAATATGTGAGCTAAGATTACTTTCATTAATAAGTGTATTTGTTGCATAAATTACTTATCTCAAGAAACTCTGATCTTTAGAAATTCTAAAATCAATTATAATCCTTGCAGAAAATCACTTGCATCATATTAAAAAGGTTTCCTGTATATCATGCCTTTTCCCCGATAATCAGAACTAGGTTCAAAATCATTTTAGATGGTGGTGGTTGTTTTGTTTAATTGTAGAAAGCCTCCTCTCAAAATTTGCCTTTAATAGTACTTGCTTTTCTGAAGTTGAATTTAGGGTACATCTATTAAGTCTTCTTTTGAGGTCAGAATTTGCTTTTTATTTCAGGGCTGATGAGCTGCAGAATGTGACTATGGCAGCACAGGCCTGGGGCACCAGAGGGCAGACTGTGCAGAGACCTGTGAGGACGGTCTGAACTCTTTATGGATACTGATGGAACCATAAGGAACACTATAATAGCTCTCATTTTATGTATTAAGCCATATTTGCACAACAATTCTATTATAATACCAAGATAATCTTTAGAAGGAATTTTAAAGCAGCAAATGTATAAATGCTGAGTCTCAAGTAAAAGAAAACAATTTTCCTAAGCTAAATGTCTTTCATAAGAGATTTCAATTGTCATTTGATTCTATTTTAAAGATAATTTGACCCTATGATTCACCCATTTCTTAAATGCATGCTTCAAATATAAATGTTTTCACTTGGAATTGAAGTTAAAACATGAAACAGCAAAGTAACATTTTGTGATTTGTTCTACTGTCTTACACTGCTTTTCTCTGACCAAAAGGAACTCTAAGTACATAGTTATTCATATTAAAATTGACATCTCTAAGTGTTCAATATCAATTTTGTTAAAAAAAAAATCATATACTGAAAATAATGGCAACTCTAATTCCCCTTTGGGCTGGGATTTAGCTCAGTGGGCAGAGCGCTGCGCTGCAGCCTCTGAGGTTCTGAGTTCAATTCCCAGCACTGCAAAAATGGGAGAAGGGCCTGGCAATCCACTCCCAAGGCAATCCCGAAACAGTCAGTCAACCATTGAAAACCCTATGAGGGTCGCTATGAGTCAGATACCGACTCGACAGCACCTAACATACATAACAATTCCCCTTTACTTTCTTGTATATTCTTTGCAACATGACTGTTTAATAAGTCCGCTTGGCTAGTCCATATGGTCTTTGAAAATATGAATGGTATGATCTTCACATAATATAATAAAATTTAGTGCTTAATTTAATAGAATTAAATCTGTTTGACATTTTTATCAACATTTTACTCAAGATATGGTGCTAAACAGCAAATTTTCATTGTAGCAATCATTCAGGAATTTCTCTAGATATAAAATATGTAAAAGATTATACAGTTTATCAAAACATGGCATTTGAAGATTAGTTCCTATGTCATTTGATACCAGGAAAAATCTATACAATGTATAAGATTCATTCTGTCCACAGCAGAAATAGGCACGAAAAGTAAAATTATGAAAAAGTCCAATATGCTAGGCAGGACAACCACTTTACATATATCATCTTGTTA
The DNA here is from genome assembly GCA_007922755.1 of Pedetes capensis. Classification (NCBI taxonomy): domain Eukaryota; kingdom Metazoa; phylum Chordata; class Mammalia; order Rodentia; family Pedetidae; genus Pedetes; species Pedetes capensis. Next base: position 15,669 of record VMDO01027026.1, read on the forward strand.
ACTGTCATAGTTTTGGAGAGGAAGATTCAGTAGCATGTTCCCCAAAAGTAAAAAGAAGGAGAGATTATTTTAAGAATCAATGTATCTGTTTAAAAATATTTATGGAGCACCTGCAATGTGCCACGCACTGTGCTAAGTAAACATGGGACAAAACACATGTGCTCCCTGCTGTCTGGAAATACACATTCCAAGTCTAGCAAGGGAAAAGAGGCCCTATACATGCAGACCAGTGGATAAATAAATATGTAAGGCAGTAATTGGTAGTGATAAGCATGTAGAGAAAACCAAATAGTTTTAAATAATTAATAAATTTGGCCAGGCATAGTGGTGCATGCCACTAATCCCAGCTACTCAGGAGGCTGAGGCAGGATGATCACAAGTTTAGGGCCAGAGGCAGCCTGCATATTGTAGTGGCACCTTGTCTCAAAACAAAATATACAAATTGGGTTGAGGGTGCAGTTCACTGGTAGAGCCCTTGCCTAGCATCTGCCAGACCCTGGGTTCAAATCCCCAGTACCACAAAAATATAAATAAATAAATTAATTAATTAATTAATTTGTCCTCAAGATAACGCTGATTTTTCCCATATTATTTTGATTTTTTGAGTCTAAGTTCAGACCTGTACATTTATTTCTATTATACTCAACTCTGTACATTTTAATCAGTTTTCCCCAGACCTGATATTTCGTCTTTGGCAAAGCCTGTGGCCACAACAGTCATATTGCTCCTGCCACTCAGGCAAGCCAAATCCTACTTTCCCAGGTTATTTTATTCTTGAGAAATTTAGAAGACTATGTCAACACTCTTCCCAAAGAAAATTGACTTTGGACTCAATTGGTTCTATTGGACTTTTTACCCATACTATCTTCATTTACTTCCTTTGCTCTGCTGCTCCTGACTATATCTTTTTTGGTGGAACCATTTGGTTGCATGAATCTTTCTTCCATATAATAGCTCCCATTTGCTGAATGCATACTGACTGCCCACGACCACTCTAAATGTATTCTTTACATTTACCTCTCACATCATACTCCAGTTGATGCATAAGGAAAAAAATTGCTGTTATCATCATTGTCCAAGTAGGGAAAACGAGGTACAAAGAGGTCACGTCCCCAAGGTCATATCCTTATCTAGTAGTCACAAAGTCAGTATTCCCCCCCACAGGGCATTCCACCACTGAGCTGAGACCTCAGCCCCTTTTTAAAACTTTTTTTATTTTATTTTAAGACATGGTCTCATTAAGTTACGCTGGCTGCCTGTGGCCTCAAACTCTTGATCCTCCTGCCTCAGCCTCCTAAATCATTGAGATTACAGGTGTGCACCACTGCTCCTGGCTATAGCCAGTATCTTTAGAAGCAGCAGTTCCATGGTTTTATTAATTTCATGCTTCTGAGAATTTTATTACTTTGTAGTCATATAAAAATGGATGACCATAGAATTGAGCCTCATTTCCTCTTAACATTTTAAAAATGTTTCCCTAATCTCAAGAGTATATGTTACATTTCTTTCAGTATTCCTTTCCATAGTTATAAATTCTGGGTTAAGCTAGATGCTGTGACACATAGCTGTAATCCCAGGTACTTGGGAGGCTGAACCTGGAACACAGTGAGTTGGAGAACAGAAGAGCAGTATAATTTAGCAAGACCATGTTTCAAAACAAAATGCAAAAAAAAAAGGGGGGGCTACAGGTGCAGCTCAGTGGTAGAGCCCTGGCCTACCATGTGCAAGACCCTGGTCCCAATCCCCAGTACATCAAATAAATAAATAAATAAATAAATAAATAAATAAATAAATAAATAATTGGTGTTAATAATATCACATCCTACCATATTTTCAAACACCACTTCAACTTTTTCAAGACAGGAGAATTATGGAGTAAAAAGGGTATTGGTCGTGCAGTCAACCAGAGTTCCATTCAAATTTAGCTCTTCTGTTTGTAAACTGTGTCACTTTGGGAAATTTATTTAATTTCCCTTAGGCTCAGTTACTTTTTTGTGTCATTGAAGATAATATCTATCTTGCGGGTGGGAGGTTGCTATGGGAATCAAATTAATACAAGTAAAATGGTTTGGCACATGAGTCACACACAATAATTTTGACTTTATTTGAATTAAGATTGAACTGGCAACTCTTTTTATTCCTTACAAGTTTTAGAGAGGGAGACTCTTTTTTGAGAAGCCCACACTCACCTTCTGCCTTCAGTGTGTTTAAGTGTTCTTTTCTTAAGTTTCCGTGTCTCTCAGAGCCCATGCTTTAAACTATATTAAGAATTCCTTCCTTCCTACCTTTCTTCCTTCTTTCTTTCCCTTGCTTCCTTCCTTCCTTTCTTTTTATTTTCTTTCTTTTTATTTTTCAGTAGTAGCAAGTTGAATCTAGGGCTTCTTGCATGCCAGGCAAGTGCTCTGACACTGAGTTGCACCCGTAACCCTGTTTTTAGTTATTATTTTAAGACAAGGTCTTGCTAAATTACATAAGCTGCCTCTGGCCTCCAACTCATGATCCTTCTGCCTTAGCCTCCTGAATCTCTGGGATTACTGGTGCGCCCCATCACACCCAGCAGAAATCTTTTTTCTTAATAAACTTCAACTTTACATTAAAAATGTTTTAGAGAGAAATTTTCCCAAAAATTTCTTCAAGTTTTTTCAAACATTCTGTTTTTAGTTTCATCACTTTCCACATTGTGCACAGAGTCTGTTGCATATTTAGTCATTATTTGTTCACTCATTTATTTAGCAAAACAAAGTAGGAATTGAACATTTATAATAGAATTATACTAGGCTGTGGGCTAAAGAACAGGGATTCTGAGTTATGCAAGAGCTGACTCTTACCGTTCAGAAGGTTGCACTCTTATGGTATGAATGAGGTGGAGACAAGGAAATAATTTGGAATCATGGAGGAGAAGTTGAGAGAAGTTGAATTGGTGAACTAAAAAATAATTAATGGTTAGAAAGTTACTCAAAAGTATGTTTCTAAAATAATGTTTATTTTCTTCTTGTTCTGAATCAAGAGGCTAATAGTTTGAATAATGAAGGTTGTCAGTGCAGTTCTAAGACTGGCAAAATCTGTATTGTGACAGCATTGTCGATATCTTCTCTCTGACAAAGTAGTCTGTATCAACAGTTGCCTTGCTTTGTTTTCATCTGTAAGGATAAGAAACTTATCTGAATGTCCTTCTAAGATCTATTTCATCCAAAAGTTATGTCTCTATAGTCATGTCATAGTTGGTTCTTTCTCTCTCTTTTAATTCTTACTTAATTGCCACTGACCATATTCCCACTCTAAGGTTTATAGAATTTCTGGAAATAGAATGCCTAATATGCAACCAGTATCACTTTACTCCCTTTATATCAGGCCAGATTGATATTAGATGTTATGTCTTAAGTAGCGTCTAATGTGTTTGATATCTAGCTGAGAGCTGTTTTCTTTTTCCTAATGACTTTTGGGGCCTCCTCCATCCTGTTTTGTTCTTTCTTCATTTTTCCCATTATTTCTCAAAGTGTCTTATATGATAGAAGCATCCGAGTATTTCTCCGTTCTCTAAAATTTTACTAAAGCAATAATTGTTACATTTATCAGTTTGATTGAATATTTCTGGATATATAAAGGAGAATACTCAAGCAATTGAAATGTAAGGGAGCATCAATACACACTTAAACACACATGGGAACTTCAGCCATGGTATTCTTGGAATGAAACTTTAGATCTATAAGGAAGAGTAATTGAACAAGATGGTCAAAATGATCAAACTCCAACATGTAACAATAACTCAGTTACCATGTGGACTAATAGTTTCCACCATCTAATGTTATTTGGAAGCAATTTGATTAATTTTTAATTCATGTATTCATTTTTCTGTAATTCACAATCTTTGTTTTAAGTGTAGGTACAAAGAATATCCTTGCTTCTTATTTAGTTCATGTCTTAAATATTTTAGGAGGAAAATGAGAAGAATGGAGCACAGTTTGAAGCCACTGTCCCATTTTTAGTAGTCAGTGCTGGTTCCCATACTTTTCTGATTTCTTCTTTCTGTCCTTTTAATTGCTACATGCATGTCAATTTCTTTGTCAAAGACATCATGTAAGAAGGATTATTTAAAAGATTATTTAAAATTAGGATAGAAATACATGTTCATTGCAAAAAAAGTTTAGAAAGAAAGCATGCATAATCTTACCAAGATCTATTTTATATTTAAAATATGTAATTTGTTGTTTTTTCTATGCATATATACTAGACTATTCTTAATTAAATCATAAATATGTAGCTGGGAACATGATAGAATATATTTAGCGAAAATAGGAAAGTTCACATCCTAAGTGATATAAGAAGAGCTCAGTCCTTGCTTTGCTATTTAAGATTTTTAAAACATTATAATCTGATTATTTTACTTAATTTATGGTGGGAAGTATGAATTACCAATCATTTTGCAAGTTTGGAAATTGACTTGAAGCCAGGTGTGGTGACACATGCCTGTTATCCCAGCAACTTAGGAGGTTGAAGCAGGAAAATCAAAAGTACACGAAGCCTGGGTAACTTAGCAAGACTCTGTCTCAAAATTTAAAAAATAAAAATAAAAATGGGCTGGGGAGTGCAGCCCAGTAGTAGAGTACTTGCAAAGTATGTGAGAGGCACAAGTTCCACAAAGGAAATTGATTTGAGAGGCTGTCTTAGAAAGATCGTCTTAGTTCATGCTGCTGTAACACATCACCATAGACTGGTTGGCTTAAATAACAAACATTTACCTCTCAGAATCATGGAGACTAGTGGTCGGAGCTCTGTGCGGCAGCGTGATCCTGTTCCCCTGAAGGCCCTCTTTCAGGTGACAGTCAGCCAACTTTGTTTAGGCTCTTAGCTTTCTCCTTTCTTCTTATAAAGACTCTAATCTGATTTGTGAGGGTTCCATTTGTATGACATGATTACCTCCCAAAAGTTCCACCTTCAAGTACTATCACATCAGGGATTAAATACCAACATATGAATTTTGGGAAGTTAGTCTTCAGTCCATAACAAAGGTGAAGAGGGACCTTAGCTCATCTTGCCTGTTTAGCATGATAGAGTTACCAGAGAAGCAGTGCTATTAGTTTGTCTTTATTTTCTTTGAAATTTCTGTTGTAGTTAAAAAGCCATTAAACAGTTTATTCTGATCTCAGAACTGTTTATTAACTAAACCAATGAATGCATACTTTTGTTTGAAAATAAGTGAACCTGGACTGGAGATGTGGCTCAGTGGTACAGCACTTGCTTGGCATGTACAAAGCTGGCATCAATCCCCAGCACCACAAAAATAAATACACAAATGAATAAATAAAAATTAAAAATTAAAACCCCATCTGCTCAAAGTTTTCACCATAATTCAAAGGAACTGTGTTTATGAATTTTCTAGTTCATACAACTATGAGTTTATTATAGAGAACTGCCTAGTGAGCAACTACCTGGACATCTTTTTGTTAAGCAGTATATAACTTCTACTCACCCATCATCTTGATTTTTAATTTTGAATCTCAATAAAAAATTCTATCTTCCTAGTTATTGTTGTTGCTGTTGTTGTTGTGGTTAGGTGCCATAGAGTCAGATCCCACTCATAGAGACCCTCCCTATGTACAGCAAACGGAAACACTACCTGAGACGGTGCCACTCCCAGCCCTAGTCTGTGCTTCTCTGCTATTCATAGGGTTTTCAATGGCTGATTGATTCAAGAGTGGGCTGCCACATCTTTCACACCCACAGCACCCAGTATTCCTAGGGAGTCTCCTATCCAAGGACTAGCCAGGCCCAACCCTGCTTAGCTTCCAAAATCTGATGAGATAGGACACCAGGAGAGTATGGCTGCAGAGAAAGATTGTTTTAGTGCAGGTAAAAGTCCAGAGTTTCAAGAATGTAACAAGTACATTTTCTGCCCCTCATCGAATATTTAAATTTCCTCTCCTCTAAGTATTCACTAATTCATATCTACTCCAAACTTTCCAAAAATGTCTTTTTCTTTCTATTTTTGTAGAAACTCCCTGAGTTATATTCGGAGCATGATTGATTTCAGTTCAGCATTGCAATTGAAATCCAAAGATCAAGATCTGATGTCTTGTTCTCTATTTTGTAGCCACATAACACTAAGCAAATAATTCATTTTTCTAAGTTCTCCTGGGCCTGAGACTTGACAAATGAGAAAAGAAGATGAGATCATCTTCCAGGTTCCTTATGGCTGTTGTTTTATAATCTTATGATAAATCTCTCCAAAGTGCAAAAACGCATAGGGTTCTATGCAGTTAAGTTTATTTTGAGCTATTATTTTTGTTGTTTCTATTTTCTCTGCTTCTCTATAACCACTATGACTGGAGTCCCTTCATCCGTCCTTTGCAATGCTGCCTGATCTTTATCAATTTAACTTAGTCAAGCTGGTATAACTCACAGCCTTCTTCATATTAGAAATCTTGATGTGAAATTTTACAACTATATACTTGAGCTATGAAAGTCTTATAAAATTCAAATCTCCCATCATAAATGAGATTGTATTTACTTTGGAATGTGGCTAACTGTTTGGACTTTGCCTAACTCTGATGGTTTAGAGAACCATCTAAAAAAATAAAATGAAAGAAGTTGGTGTTTACATCTGTGCCATCCTCCAGTTCACACTCAGTGTCTCATAATACATTGTAGCATGAGAGATGTCTTTGGGGAATGCTCCTGTCAAATAGCTGCTCAGAGAAAAGTGTATGTGATCTCAGTCCAAGTCAGAGAAGAGTTGTCCACCCAGAAACACCCTGACCCTGGTAGAAATAGTCATCCAATGTGTTGTCAGTGACATTGAAGAAGCTTGAAACTGAACGGAGCCACAGACTATATCAATTTTCAACCTCCAAAGGGGCTTCTGCTGATTAAAGATAGGCCCTATTCACTTGGTCCTGCTGGTTTATGAATGATGACCCTTCTTAAAAAAGACCCTTAAGTGAATTTTAAAAGGGAGCACTAACATGGGATTTAATAAGACACAGAACCAGGGAAATTTAAAATAGAAAAAAGGTAAAGTATTCTAGCATTGTGAGGTTTGACTGTGTTATTCTTCTATCATGGTGAGCAATCTAGTTCTAAATGACTTAGGAGTCAGGACAAAAATCAGCAAAGTAATGATTATTTTTTACAAATGCCTTACTTTACTTTAGGATGAACATTGAGTTCTATGTTAGATTAAAATAGAATAACTCAGTTTCAACATCTTAACAACATGTAGTTAGAATTCTGATAAGATGAAGGGTTTTTTTGTTTTTTGTTTTTTTTGTAGGCACTTGGCACGTGTCTAGCAATGATGATAATGAGAAATAAGAAAACAGAACACTTTAAACAATTTTGGGGGGAAGTTTGAACCTGGGGCATGACACATCTATCCAAGTGCTCTATCCTGAGCTGCACCTCCCAGCCCCATTTTTATTTTTTATTCTGAGGCAGAGTCTTGCTAAGTTGCACAGGCTACCTTCAGCTCATGATCCTGCTTCCTCAGCCTCTTGAGTACCTGGCATTACAAGTGTGTGCCATGACTCCTGCTGGACAGAAAATTTGAAAGCCCATTCTCCTCCTTTGTGTTTATGTGGTCATCTTTATTTTCACATTTATAAAATATTAGTATTTTCCATCAGAAATATATATTAACACAAAAGAATGTTAGCCAACTTTCAGAATTATTTTCAAAGTTACTAATATTAAGAAAAACATTGCTTAATGACTTGTTTTATTCCCCAAAATTCAGAGGAATAAAGTTAATGCTAATTTAATGTGATTAAATTATATCCAGCCTGAATTTTAAATGAATTATATCAACTCAGCATGGTGGCCCAATTGTGTAATCCCAGTCCTACATAGGCTGAGGCAAGGGGATTGTAAGTTCAAGGCCAGCCTGTGCTACAAGGTGAGAACCCGTCTAGAAAAAAGTTAAAAAATAAAAATTATCAGGAACTTTTTCGAGACAGTCACAATTCTTTGAAATGGACTTATCAACAATTATTGCAATCGCAAGATTCTCTGCCCACTTTGAAAATTTGAAGTATATTTTCTTTTTTATTCTTTTTCTAGTTTATAAAGATGTACAATAATTAAAAATAAATAAAGCTTTTAGATTTTAGTTTGGTAATCAACTGTGCAGTTTAACCTCTGAGAACTATTTCAAGTTTTTGTTTGTTTTACTTCATTTTTCTCTTTCTTTCTTTTTTCCCTTCTCTTATTTTTAACTGCATGATAAATTATGATTATTTCTCACTAAACCTTTAATACCACATTTAATGAAGTTTCTCAACTTTTAACCTTTGGCCCAACATATTTTAAAACTATCACAATATCTATTGCACATTTTTGTTGTTGGTGGTGTTTTATGTCAGATATAGTAAACATAAGCCTTTCAGTGTATGGGATTTTATTTTCCTAGGCTCTCGTAATATCAAATGGAAGGAATTTAATACTTTCACTGGTCTTTTTCAAAATTCTGGAAGAAAAAAATAATGTTGGGGCTCCCTAGTACTTCCCGTTTTATCCTGCTCTTCTGTGGATAATTGGTCTGCAAATAAAGCTCTCTTGGATATCAGTTTCCAATGAAAAGTGATTTTTTTTTTTTTATAGCTAGGCATCAGACTCCCCAGCAGAAGGGACTGTTTTTATCAGGTCATCTTATTTCTCTCAAACTCATCTTTTCTATGCAACAGTGCATTCTGCCTGCAGCACAGCACAACCAGTATTTCTAAGATCTCCATAAGCAAACAGCGGAGATGCTTTTACAAGGATTGAAAGAAAAGAACATTTTTAAATTTAGAATTTATACTTATCTTTTCCTCTTTGTTTCATTAAGCACTTATAAATGTCACTTCAAGTTTTGTCTTTCTATGGGAGATCAAAAATGGACAGATCTGTCTTGTTGGTTGGAGGAATAATTTGATAAATAGTGAACACTAGAGGGGGAGCTTACCCGTTCCAGAGTGAGAAAGCTTGACACCCTCTGGGAGAGCATCAGGGTGATAGCAGAGCAGCTGACTTAAATGAGGCAGATCAGACTTGGTCAGCTGTGGTTTTGAAGTCAAAAGGTTAAGAATGGTAGGTGCACAATTTGTTGTCCTTTTCCAAAAAAGGCCAAAAATAATAGTAGAGTGAAGCATTAAGCTGCTGCTCATGGAATAATGTAGAATATTTTAAAATCATCTCTGGAAGCAGTTTTTAACCTAAGGATTAGAATTACAGAGGTATTTTTCTCCTCCTTACTAGGATAGTCATTTAAATGTCTAAGAAATGATGGAATTAATTATCATAAAATTTTGAGAAATTTGATGGCCCAAGCAAAAGGAGGAAATAGGCATCCCAATTATTAGTTCTAATAAGACATGACATTTAAAATGAGTTTATATGGCAGTTAGACCTTTGCTTTATTTCTCCTCTATTTAAAACACTGGGATTCTTTTCTTGGAAAGGAAATGACTTATTTCCATTTTTCTTCTCTTGATTTTAAAGATTATTAATCCTGTTTTACCTATTATACATTTCCAAACCTTATAAACAACCATATTCTAATTACTTTCTGCAATTTTCTAAAAATTGAGAAAACTGAAAACATACTTTGAAAGCCAGTGGAATATTTAAGTAGAAATATTTAGTATAATCATAATGTTGTTGTTGTTGTTGTTAGGTGCCGTCGAGTCGAGTCCGACTCATAGCGACCCTATGTACAGCAGATCGAAACACTTGCCAATTCTGTGCCAGACAAACAATCTTATTTATGTTTAAGCCCATTGTTGCAGACACTGTGTCAATCCATCTGGGGGAGGGTTTTCCTCTTTTGCGTTGACCTGCCACTCTTCCAAACATGATGTCCTTCTCCAGGGATTGTTCTCTCCTGACTACATGTCCTAAATATGTAAGACCCAGTCTGGCCATTTTTGCTTCCAAGGAGCACTCTGGTTGTACTTCTTCTAGGACAGATCTGTTGGTTCTTTTGGCAGTCCATGGTCTATTCAATAGACGTCTCCAGCACCACAATTCAAAAGCATCAATTCTTTTTCTGTCTCTCTTGTTCAATGTCCAGCTTTCACAACCATATGATGCCACTGAAAATACCATGGCATGAGTCAGACGCACCTTCGTTTTCAATGTGACATCTTTGCTTTTCAATACTCTAAAGAGATCTTTTGCCACAGCTTTTCCTAGAGC
>VMDO01027027.1:0-25827 GCA_007922755.1 Pedetes capensis
CACAAATGACAGGAGACCAGAAGAGTTGTGGCATGACATAAAAGATATCATTCAAGAAGGAAGCAAAAAGTTCTTAAAAAGACAAGAAAAAAAGAAAAGGCCAAATTACATGTCCAAAGAGACACTGGACCTTGCCCTTGAACGTCGAGCAGCTAAAGCAAAAGGAAGACATGATGAAGTTAAGGAACTAAACAGAAGAATTCAGAAGGCAGCTCGAGAAGACAAAAACAAATATTATTATGACATGTGCAAGGAGCTGGAGGCAGAAAACCAAAAGGGAAGAACGCGCTCTGTGTTTCTCAAGCTTAAGGAAGTGAAGAAAAAATTCAAGCCTCGAGTGGCAGTAGTGAAAGTTTCTACAGGGAAAACATTAAATGATGCAGGAAACATCAAAAGAAGATGGGAAGAATACACAGAGTCATTATACAAGAAAGAATTGGTAGATGACCAACCACTCAAAGAGGTTGCATACGAAGAGGAACCGATGGTGTTGAAGGACGAAGTGGAAGCTGCCTTGAAAGAACTGGTGAAACACAAGGCTCCAGGAATTGATGGGATACGAATAGAGATGTTTCAACAGACAGATGCAGCATTGGAGGTGTTAACATGTTTATGCCAACAGATTGGAAAACAGCTACTTGGCCAACTGACTGGAAGAGATCCATATTTGTGCCTATTCCCAAAAAAGGGGATCCGCCTGAATGTGCAAACTATCGGACAATATCATTAATATTGCACACCAGCAAAATTCTACTAAAGATCATTCAGAAGCGACTGCAGCAGTATATAGACAGGAAATTACCAGAAAATCAAGCGGGATTCAGAAGAGGGTGGGAAACCAGGGACATCATTGCTGATGTCAGGTGGATATTAGCTGAAAGCAGAGAATATCAAAAAGATGTCTATCTATGTTTTGTTGACTATGCAAAAGCATTTGATTGTGTGGATCATAACAAATTATGGATAACACTTTGGAAAATGGGAATACCAGAACACCTAATTGTGCTCATGAGAAATCTGTACATGAACCAGGAGGCAGTTGTTCGAATAGAACAAGGAAACACTGCCTGGTTTAAAGTTGAGAAAGGTGTGCGTCAGGGCTGTGTACTTTCACTCTATCTCTTCAATTTATACGCTGAGCAAATAATCCGAGAAGCTGGACTTTATGAGGAAGAATGCAGCATCAAGATTGGAGGAAGACTCATTAACAACCTGTGTTATGCAGATGACACAACTCTGCTTGCTGAAAGTGAAGAGGATTTAAAACATTTACTGATGAAGATCAAAGATCATAGCCTTCAATATGGGTCACGACTAAACATCAACAAAACAAAAATCCTTACAACTGGGTCAGCATGCAACTTCACAATAAATGAGAAAAGATTGAGATTGTCCAAGATTTTGCTTTGCTTGGCTCTATAATCAACACTCGTGGAAGCAGCAGTCAAGAAATCCAAAGACGCATTGCTCTAGGAAAAGCTGTGGCAAAAGATCTCTTTAGAGTATTGAAAAGCAAAGATGTCACATTGAAGACGAAGGTGTGTCTGACTCATGCCATGGTATTTTCAGTGGCATCATATGGTTGTGAAAGCTGGACATTGAACAAAGGAGACAGGGATAGAATGGATGCTTTTGAATTATGGTGCTGGAGACGTCTATTGAAAATGCCATGGACTTCCAAAAGAACCAACAGATCTGTCCTAGAAGAAGTGCAACCAGAGTGCTCCTTGGAAGCAAGAATGGCCAGGCTGCGTCATACATATTTCAAACATGTAATCAGGAGAGATCAATCCCTGGAGAAGGACATCATGTTTGGGAGAGTGGCAGGTCAATGCAAAAGAGGAAAACCCTCCACCAGATGGATTGACACAGTGTCTGCAACAATGGGCTTAAACATAAATAAGATCATTTGCCTGGCACAGAATTGGCAAGTGTTTCGATGTGCTGTACACAGGGTCACTATGAGTCACACTTGACTCGACGGCACCTAACAACAACAGCATATATGAATGGGAGAAGGGCCTGGCAATCCACTCCCAAGGCAATCCGGAAACAGTCAGCCATTGAAAACCCTATGAGGGTCGCTATGAGTCGGATACCGACTCAACGGCACCTAACAACAACAAATAGCATATATGAAGGGCTGGGATTTAGCTCAGTTGGTAGAGTGCCGCTATGCAGTCTCTGAGGTCCCGAGTTCGATTCCCAGCACCGCAAAAATGGGAGAAGGATGTGGCAATCCACTCCCGAGGCAATCCCGAAACAATCTGCCATTGAAAACCCTATGAGGGTCGCTATGAGTCAGACAGTACTCAACGGCACCTAACAACACAACAACAAGCATATATGAGGCCCTGCATTCATGGCCAGGACCCCAAAGAAAAAAAGAAGCAACAATAGTATGGAGACATACTGTTAAACTGAGAGTTGTAAGTGAAGCAAAAAAGAAAGGGGCTTAGCTATGGCTGTTGGAAAATAGAACATTAAAAAAAATCCGTAAGATTTTCAGAGAAATCACAGCTAGATTCCTGCTACCAATTTCACTCAATCCTATTTTGTTTTCCGCATACGGTAGTAGTCTACCTTCATGAAGCCTTCTGCCTCTTGGCTAAAATAGTCCTGGAAATCCCTAGTCCTTTTAGGTGCCAAGTCACATTCGACTCATAGCATAGCTTCCCTTAGAGGGTTTTCGATGGCTGATTGTTTCCCGATTGCCTTGGGAGTGGATTGCCACATCCTCCTCCCATTTTTGTGGTGCTGAGAATTGCACCCGGGACTTCAGAGACTACAGAGGGGTGCGCTACCAACTAAGCTAAATCCCAGACCCATCCCTAGTCCTGTTGTTGCTGTTAGGTACTGTTGAGTCGGTATCCCACCCATAGCAACCCTATGTACAACAGGCGAAGCAGTGCTACAGCTGCAGGCTCCCTACTCGTAGCTATGCTGAAACTATCTGCCAGTTGTCTGCACCTGGTAGCAGTATCAGCTTACACCAAGAAGCCTGTGTCTCCTATAGTCCTCTACTGAGGCTCTGAGACTGTTCTCTGTCATTCCCTCCAGAAGATTCCCTGTAGCCCAGGGCTGTACAGAACTTTATGCAATGACAGAAAGTTCTGTGTTTGCACTGTCCAGGGCAGTACCACTAGCTACAAGTGGCTACCAACTATTTGTGGCTGCTGTGGCTGCTCTGATTGAGGAACCAACATTTAAACTTTATTTCATGTTAATTAATTTAAATTTGGATTTAAATAGGCACCTGTGGTTAGTGGCTACTATGTTGCATGGCACAGCTCTCTCTAATTTGTAGCAGGGATCTCTAGGCAAGTGTGAAGGGAAAACAGAAGCCAACCATAGAAAGAGCAAATCGTGAGCCAGGCACGGTAGAGCACGCCTGTAATCTCAGCAGCTCGGGAGGCGGAGGCAGGAGGATCGCAAGTTCCAGACCAGAGGCAGTCTGCATAATTTAGCGAGACCCTGTCTCAAAAAGTTAAAAAAAAAATGGGCTGGGGGTGCAGCTCAGTGGTCCAGCACCTGCAAAGCATGCAAGCACTAGGCCCTGGGTGCAACCCCCAGTACCACACACACACACACACACACACACACACACACACACACACAATCAAATTGTTATGCCTTGTGTATTATAATAACCAGAAGTATCAGAATGGCGGAAAGGGGAATACTCACTTAAGGAATATCATATGAATGCATGGGTCTACCTGTAACTATTGATTGTGCAATAACCCTGAGGTTATATTATGAGCATATTATGAGCACAGAAGGCCTAGGTAAACCTTCAGGGTATTAAAATATGTCCTTGATAGTGTGCACTCTCAACCAGAGTGCTCATTGGAAGCAAGGATGTCTAGACTGCATCTTACATATTTCAGACATGCAGTCAGGAGAGACCAGTCCCTGGAGAAAGACATCATGTTTGGGAGAGTGGCAGGTGAAGGAGAAAAGGAAAACCCTCCACCAGATGGATTGACACAGTGTCTGCAACAATGGGCTTAAACATACATAAGATCGGATGCCCGGCACAGAATCAGGAAGTGCCTCTCAAACAACAGACACAATTTTTTTTTTACAACAGAAGTGTTTGAACATAGAAGTAAAATCTTTAGAAGTTGATTTGTTGCTGGCCGCCTTTGGTGCCTGCCTGTAGTCACAGCGACTGGGGAGACTGAGATGGGAGGATTGTGAGTTTGAGGTCAGAGGTGACCTGTGTAACTTAGCAAGACCCTGACTCAAAAGAGAAAATACAATAGGGGCTGGGGGGAAGGTCAGTGGTGGAGCACTTACCTAGCATGAGCAAGGCCCTGAATTCAAACCCCTAGTACTGAAAAATAACAGTTGATTTGGTAACAGTCACCTTGTTAGCCTTTCCGTGTGAACAAGAATTTGTCACTGCCCTGTTTGCAAAATATATTTTCATTACAATAATACTTTACCTGCACTTTAACTGTAGAAAACTAACATAAAGTAAATCACACTTACTTCTTCAACTTAACAACCTTCCCTGTATTGTGAGCCTAAAATATAAAAGTCTACCCTTGAGTACATTAAGCTATGTGAAACATACCATTGCTGGGGGTGGAATTTAGGGCCTTGCACATGCTCAACAAGTACTCTACCACTGAGCTACACCCCTGTCCCATACCTAATTATGTCTAACACATATCCCACCCCCTCTTTTGCTTGTGCTACCATACTGTGGGTCACAAGATGAGGGAGCAAGACTTTAGTGCTGACAATCATCTAGGAGAACCCTAAAGATGGTTTGTTGTTAGGTGCCATCGAGTTGTGTCTGACTCATAGCGACCTTCATAGGGTTTTCAATGGCTGACTGTTTCGGGATTGCCTTGGGAGTTGGTTGCCACGTCCTTCTCCCATTTTGCAGTGCTGGGAGTCGAACTCGGGACCTCAGAGACTTCAGAGCAGCGCTCTACCAACTTAGCCAAATCCCAGCCCAAAGATGGTTTGGGTGTAAAATATGATGATAGAAAAAAAACCTTTGTTTATCCTATTCTGTACTCTCACTCAACACAGTACAGAACACTTCTGTGACCAGATGTGTAGGAATTCCCCCTGCACCAAGAGATTCTTCAGAAGACACCAACTGGATGTCATATAACTGGAGACAGCATCAGAACCCAAGGTTAAAGCCTCAGTTCCAACAAGACTATCTCCTTCCCACTTCAGATGCCAATTCCACGTCCCACATTATGACCTATACCTCTGACCAACTAGCTGTACATGGAGGGGGGTGGGGCTGCTCACTTAATTAGCTAGGACAACTCAAAGAATTCAGGGAAACATTTATGTTTAGCAGTTGATGATAAAATTTATTACAAAGAATGCAGATAAACAGCAGGAAGGAAGAGATGTATAGAGCCAGGTAAGGGGAATAGACAGGAACTTTCAAGCCCTCTCCAGACGCACTACCCTCTTGGCACCTCCATGTGTTCAGCAGCCTGGAAGCTCATAGAATCTTATTGTTCAAGAGTTTTTATAGAGCTTGTGCTGGGCACAGTGGCACACACCTATAATTCCAGCAACTAGCAAGGCTGAGGCAGGATTGCAAGTGTGAGGTCAGAGGCAGCCTGCAAAACTTAGCAAAACCCTGTCTCAAAATAAAGAATAAAAAAGTGGCTAAGAGTGCAGCTCAGTGATAGACTGCCTCCCTAGCGTGCGCAAGGCCCTGGGTTCAATCCCCTGGTACTGCAGGTTATTTAGGGACTTGAACCCTGAATCATCTATTAACATAACCTCAGCTATGATCAAAAAGAGCTCCTTATAGGGCAGAGAATGTAGCTCAGTGGTAGAGTGCTTCTCTGTTAGCTGTTGTTGTTAGGTGCCATCAAGTTGAGTCCAACTCATAGCGACCCTGTGTATGGCAGATCAAAACACTTGCCGATTCTGTGCTGGGCACACAATCTTATTTATATTTAAGCCCATTGTTGCAGACACTGTGTCAATCCATCTGGTGGAGGGTTTTCCTCTTCTGCGTTGACCTGCCACTCTCCCAAACATGATGTCCTTCTCCAGGGATTGATCTCTCCTGACTACATGTCTGAAATATGTAAGATGCAGTCTAGCCATCCTTACTTCCAAGGAGCACTCTGGTTGCACTTCTTCTAGGACAGATTTGTTGGTTCTTTTGGCAGTCCATGGTATATTCAATAGACGTCTCCAGCACCACAATTCAAAAGCATCAATTCTATCCCTGTCTCCTTTGTTCAATGTCCAGCTTTCACAACCATATGATGCAACTGAAAATACAATGACATGAGTGCTTCTCTAGCATGCATGAAGTCCTAGGTTTGATTTCCAGCACTGTGCAAACAAACAAAATTTGCCTGAAAATGTCTGGTGGTGATCCCCAGACACTACCACCTACTCTTTTGTTTTCTGGGCAAAATTCCAACCAATATAGAAGTAACAAGGACTTCTCCTTATGGACATGTGCCTCCTATTATGAAGTCCTGTGGGGAAAAAACACCATTACTATTGTACTTCTGGCCCCAAATGGAACACCTGAAATGTAATCATATGGTAACATCAGACAAACCAAAATTCAGGGAAATTCTACAGAATAACTGGCCAGTCCAAGATCAATAAAACAAATAACAACAAATGCTGGCGAGGTTGCGGCAAAAAGGGAACACTCTTACATTGTTGATGAAGCTGTAAATTGGTCCAACCACTGTGGAAATCAATATGGAGGTATCTTAGAAAACTAAAAATTGATCTACCGTATGACCCAGCTATAACACTATTGGGAATTTACCCAAAGGGAGATGTGTCATCATACCACAGAGACACCTGCATCTCCATGTTCAATGCAGCACTTTTCATAATAGCAAGGATATGGGATCAACCAAAGTGCCCTTCCACAGAAGAATGGATAAAAAACTATGGTACATATACACAATGGAATACTACTCAGCAATCAAGAAAAATGAAATAAGGTCATTTGCAGCAAAATGGTTGGAATTGGAGAAAATTATTTTAAGTGAACGAACACAAGCTCAGAAAGAGAAACACCACATGTTCTCACTCATGTGGGAGCTAAATCAAAATTATAAGACGGAAAATCTTATTCAAAGGTCAGATCAAAATAAAAGGGGGGAAAAGCTAAGAATGGTTTCAATATAAATGGTCTAGAAAATGCATGCAATTGTTCTAACAAGATAAAAACAAAGATCACTACAGGAAAAGTTTCTATCTTAAACAGAACTGGAGCCCAAGGACATATAGAAAAAAAATTACCAAGTAAACGTTAGAGAAGACTTAGATGGGGAGGGGGGAGGGGGGGAAGCATACAGGAGGGTAAGGGGGCACCTATATGAATAATGTACATCAAAATGCATATATGGAAATGTCACAATGAAAAGCATGTCAGAATGAATCACATTAAGGTGTACATTAAAAATTTCCAATAATAAAAAAAAAGAATAACTGGCCAGTGTCCTTCCAAGGAGAAAGCAATGAAAACACAATATGTGTTCCTTGATTGGCTCCTAGTCCAGAAGTATAAGGCGCAAATGGATTGACTGGTCAAGCAAGGACTCCTTACCTCTGTACCTAGAAGAAAGGAGGGGAGAGAAGCAGTGTAGATATGGATGGAATGAAATCGATGTGGCATGCCTGAGTCCTTCAACCTCTTCATAAATTAATGAGTTGAGCCTTTCTTGTAAGAGGGTAGCTAGTGGCGAGTGAAGGACAAGTCGCCTGAGGGGAACTTATGTTCAGAGCATAAGAGAGGGAGCTGATTAAGGACTTGTGATGGATAGTGGAGATGTATTGAAGACCCAGTTAAGACTGAAGACTCTGAATCCTTAGCAGTACCAACCTCTATAGTTGTGAGATTTTTCTCCATGAACACTTAGCAGCCTAGTAGAAAAGCAAAACAGGCTGGGTAGTTGAGGCAGGGCGTGGTTTAGCTCTCTTGGCAGAGCAGAATCAGAGGGGTACAAAGGACTTCCAGGAGTTGTGGAGATGGTGGTTCAGATGGGACCCAAAGGGACCTGGGAAGTGAGGGAAACCATGAGCAGGAGGGTAGAATATAGGATTGGATGTCTCTGTGAGTCAGAAGCATATTTAGGGTGGCCAGAGAGAAACGGAGAGGAAGCAAATTGTAGTCAGAGTTTGGGATCCTGCAGTTTAAGACTTGCTATGAGCAGTATAGGAAAGCAATCCTTCTGCCCAGCCTTATGCTATTATAGGACTACACACCCCAGTCGGCCTGGGACGGTCCCAGTTTATGGCTGTTTTTCCAGCATTTTGTCCAATGTAGCACTTGGCATAGATTTTTTTTCTTCATTTTCTAATGACGTTTATGTATTAATACCACAGTTGCATTGAAATAAACCAGGATAGGTCTGATGGACTGAAACTTTTAAATTCTAGCTTCTGCCTTGGTCTTATCTACTAGCTTATTAGATGCATACACAGAAAAACAGAGTTCTCACTTGGACATTTTAACAAAGACATCCAGTGATAACCCTTCTCCCTTTGCTTAATCTTTTTCAGATACAATATAACTAATACCTCTCTGTCAAGGACAGCATGTAGGGCATTCACTGATAACAGAACTTGGGGCACTCAGGCTCTAGGGATCAGGAACAAATAACTCATTCCAGTCCCAGGAGGGAATAGTAAGAGTATTGGCCATTGTGTCCTTTGCTGGACACCTGCTGTATCAGCTAATTTATGCATGCCAAAGCCTGCAGGATAAAAGAAGCTGCCAGGCCACCAGTTGGCAGGCCAGTGGATGCAGGAAATTCTATATTTACATGTATGTCAAATATAGCCAGGAAATAAAGGCAGAGGAGTCCTGCTGTAGAACTGAATGCCCCTTGGCACAATGATTATGTCACTCATCATATACTGCAAATCTACAACCCATTGTTTGGTTACTTGGTAATGCTTTTGTAAATTTTGCAGTCAACTCTTTCAGCACATAAGTTCAAAAACTAAAGTGCATAAATAATGAAAAATGAATCACTGAATTGTTTCTTAAGGAAGGTGATGATGAACGTGCATAAAACATTTGTGGACATTTATCATCCATTTTCGGGGCATAATGATGTCAATGACCTCATGCAATCCAGAAAACATTAATCTTCCAAGAAAAGAGAAAGGATCAGTGTAAACCAGGCGTGGTGGCACATGCCTATAATCCCAGCGGCTCAGGAGGTGGAGGCCGGAGGATCACAAGTTCGAGACCAGAGGCAGTCTGCATAATTTAGCAAGACCCTGTCTCAAAAAGAAAAAAAATGGGCTGGGGGTGTAGTGTGAGGCCCTGAGTTCAATCCCCAGTACCACAAAAAAAAAAGAAAGAAAGAAAGAAAGAAAGAAAGAAAGAAAGAAAGAAAGAAAGAAAGCAAGCAAGCAAGCAAGCAAGCAAGCAAGCAAGCAAGCATCAGTATATACCTCAAAGGTCTGTAGTTATTTTAAGAAGATCATACCCAAAGATGGTGCTTTAAGGAAGTGCTACACCTAAGGCCATATTTACATATTGCTCCATGAATCACTATTGTTTAGATCAAATTATTTTTCTCCAAAATTTATTTGCTCATTTTCCATTTCAAGTTTCCTTGCACATGATGGAGGGTGAAGCAATACCTCTATTAGCAGAACTTCACACACAGTTAAGTGCTACTGGTTATGTATTGATATCAGCAGATGCTTCAAGCAGAAAATCAGTTCTGTTAGTTGATATTATCCATAGAAACAGAACCAACAGGTTGTACATACATACATATCTAGACATATCTGTTGCTATGGAGGGAGGGGTTAAGATCGATTTTTTAAAAATTGGTTCATGTGATTGTGGAGGGTTGGTGAGTCCAGAGTTTGATGGTGTAGGAAGGGAAAAGTTGAAGTTCCAATCCAGAATCAGTCTGTTGGCAGAGCATTCCTTCTTGTGAAGGGGAGGTCAGTCTTTTTTTCTATTAAAGCCATCAGCTGATGAGGCCCACCACACACGGAGGGTTATCTGCTTTACTCCAAGCCCACTGATTTAAATGTTAATCTCATGCCAAAAATGCCTCACAGAAACACTGAGAATAACGTTTGACCAACTATCTGGGTACCAGTGGTTAGCCAAGTTGATCCACAAACTCAATCATCATGTTAGTTAATTCCAAAAATGATTCAAGTTTGCACCCGATCCACAGAGTCAAAGCAAAGCTATGGAAATGTATTGTGATGAAATTGAAACCTCTGACATCATTGGGAAAGCTATTGTCAACTCAGTTTTAAAATTCAACATTTAGGATAAGTATTTTGTGGTGCTAGTATTTTTTTTCACAGAAAGGCGGCTTTTGGAGGAGTACAGCACCATGGTACAGACAAAGTTCTTAACAAATCAAGAAGCTTGTGGAGCTGAAATAGTTGGAATTGGTTGTGGTGCACAAATAATTCATAATTTTGTTCAAACAAATGGAGGGTAAAACTGTTTCCAGAAAGGCGGGAGTAGGGTGAGAAATCTTTTTTTCTTCTATACTTTTGTGGTATTGAGTGTCATACCCAGGGCCTCGCACATGCTAGGCAAGTATTCTACCACTAGTCACATTCCCAGCCCCAGAGTGTTGTTGTTAGGTGCCCTTGAGTTGGGTTGAACTTACAGTGACCCTATGTACAACGGAACAAAATACTCGGCAAGCCTGTGCCATGCGTTCGTTGCACTGTCAGTGCTTGTCTGCTGTTCATAGAGTTTTCAATGGCCAACTGTCTTGGGATTACTTTGAGAGTGGATTGCCACATCCTTCTCTCATTTTGGGGGTGCTGGGGATCAAGCCCAAGGCCTCAGAGAGCACAGAGAAGCACGCTACCAATTGAGCTAAACCCCAGCCCAGCCTCAGAGCAGATTATTTTTAACATCCATTGACTCCATATGACAAAATTATTTTCAATATCATATGAAAATTAGTAATAATTATTCTCTTGATTTCATCTTTAGTTTGAAAGCAATTCAAATTTTAAAGGAATGCATTTCAATTTTAAATATAATGATGAATTTCGATAAAACATTTCATATATGAACCAGATTTTCACTTACCAAAAGAAAAGAGAAGGCATTACATCTTGCAGATTGCACTTGGTTGGCTGTTTTCCATTATCAATGTTGATAACATAGGGCATGGTGGCGCACAGCTGTAATCCCAACTTGTCAGAGGCTGAAGCAGGAGGATTTCGAGTTTGAGGCCAGCCTGGGCTACATAGTGAGGCTGTCTCAAACACACACATACACCCACACACATATGAATAATCCACTGTTAAAATATAGGATTTCAGTTACCACGGTACTTAGAGAAAGGAAAAGCAAGCCAAAAGCAAGCTGGAAGGATTCTGAATTGTTGAGTACCTAATTTAGAAACAACTGTGAGGTCTGAGGGTATAGCTCCTTGGTACAGCTTTTGCCTACCATGCCAGGAGGTCCTGGGTTGATCCCTAGCATGGTAAGAAAGAAACAAATGTGGGTATCTGAGTCCATATATGTTGGAGGCCAAATACATATCAGAATTTTTCAGAATTAACTTTGAGGTAGAGCAAAATGTTTGTTAAAAGGATAGGTAATGAAGATGTGCTATTTTGTACTTCAAGGTTTATACCAAATAGAAATGCATTCATATCTTCAACAAAAGATACATTTAAATGTTCATAGCAGCACTATTTGTAGCAGACCAAACCTGGAAACTGCCCAAATGTCCATCAACAGGAGAATGGATAAGAGATCTTAGAGGCTAGAGGGATAAACAGTGTGAAGAGCTGTTTTAGACCAGGCACTGTGGCACATGCCTGTAATCCCAGCTACCTGGGAGGCTGAGGAAGGAGGATCCCAAGTTCAGGGCCAGAGCCAGCCTGTGCAATTTAGTAGGACCACGTATCAAATATTTAAAAAGGGAGTCTGGGGATGCAGCTCAGTTGTGGAGCTCCTGCCTAGCATGTACAAGGCTCTGGGTTCAACCCCCCAGTATCTCAAAACAGAGGGAGAGAGGGAGAGAGAGAGAGAGAGAGAGAGAGAGACAGAGACAGAGACAGAGACAGAGACAGAGACAGAGACAGGAAAAGGAAGGAAAGAGAAAAAAAGATAAAAAGAGAAAGAAGGAAAGATGAAAGAGAGAAAAAGGAAGGAAGGAAAGAAAGAGAAAGAAGAAAAGATGAAAGAAAGAAAGAAAAAGGAAGGAAGGAAGGAAAGAGAAAATGAAAGAGAAAGAAGGAAAGATGAAAGAAAGAAAAAAGAAAGAAGGAAAGATGAAAGAAAGAGAAAATGAAAGAAAGAAGGAAAGACGAAAGAAAGAACTGTTGAAGGCAAAATTATAGAACACATGACATTAGTATTATCATATAGTGAACCAAGTACTCTGCTAGATACTTTTGCATATATTATTTTAATCTATCATCACACCCTGTGATGGAGATAATATCCTCACTTGACATGTGGAGAAGTTGAGGCACAAAGAAATCAAGGACCTTGCCAAAAGCCACAATACTAGCTGTGAAGGCAGGATTTGAATTCAGATATTTCTCAGTCTAAAGTCCACATATACCTTTTCCATTCAAGCTTGTTGCCTCTTCTAATAGATAGGGAAAGCAGAGAAACTAGGCATGTATGGAGTTCACACAGTCATACACACTAAAATTAGAACAGCTAGTGTTTTTTGAGCACTTACTATGTGGCAAGTACTATGCTAGGGTATTTTATTCAAATGATTTTTACAATTCTCATACTAACCTTTCACAGCAGGAATTCTTCTTGTCATTTTTTGTTTTATTACCTTATCATTTTATTTTTGAGCCAAAATCTGGCCTGGGAGTACTGGGCTCAAACGATCTTCCTGCCTGCCTCCCCCCCCCCCCCCCCCCCCCCCCCCCCCCCCCCTCTCTCTCTCTCTCTCTCTCTCTCTCTCTCTCTCTGGCTCAAATGATCTTCCTGCCTCTCTCCCCCACCCCTCTTTCTTTTTCTTTGTTTTGGGATACTGGGGGGTTGAACCCAGAGCCTCGTGCATGCTAGGCAAGAGCTCCACCACTGAGTTGCATCCCCAGACTCCCCTTTAGTAGCCGGGTCTACAGGCAGGAGCCACTGCGGCCATTTTATTTTGACTTTTTAGATGGAAGAGATTGAGGTTCAGAGAAGTGCAATGCCTTGCCCAGTTTCACAAATCGACCATCACACATCTTTTTTATCCCTTAGTACCCGTAATAAGAGGGAGCCAACCAACTACGTGGAGACCACTACAGTAGGTGCTGGAGCTACACAGATGAGGATATTAGGAATGGCATCTCAAGAAGCAACTGTTGATTGCTTACCAGACCTATTTAAGCATAAGTAGGGGCAGATTTTGTTTTCCAATTCCATATAGGAAATTGTGGGGGCACAAATAAAGATTAATAATAGCCAGTTCCAATTTATTGATTGTGTACTGTCTTAAGTACTGCACCATACACACACACTCACATGTTATTCCTGTAATCCCCACAGTGATAATGTACTGCAACTATGCTCGTTTTACTGAGGCACAAAGAGGCTCCGAATCTTCTTTGCCCAAGCTTATAGAGCTGTTAAGCGTTGCTCTCAGATTTGCACCCTGATCTGGCTGTCCTAGAGTTTTGGGTCTGAATTCTTACAACCAAGTAGATTTTTGAACGAACTGGGCCATGAGTCAGAGGAAAGGGAGCCGCGATGTAGGGCAAGGTCTTGGGAAGGGGACGCCTGGCTCCAGGAGCCACGTGGTGAATGGCACCTGCAGAGCCTGTGCCCAGTTTCAAGCCACTAGGAAAGACACGGGAGGAGGTAGGTTTCAGAATTCGGGGAGTCCTGGAGACTGAAAGGCGGACAGAGGAGGCGCAGGTGCAGCCTCCCCCGCTTCCGGAAGAAAATTCCCACGGCCACCAAATGACGGTGGCCACCGGTAGCCGCCCACGGAGGCGCGCCCGCGAGTGCGCCGGTGGCGCCGGCGAGGGCGGGGCGAGGGCGGGCTGAGGGCGGAGCCTGCTTTGCCTACTTACGGAGCGGTTGCCCGGGCGGCGAGGAGCGTTGGGCGAGCACTCGCCGCTTTCCCGCGCCCGCCGCGCAGCCTCCTGCAGCGCCTCCGCCTCCCCTGCACCTCGGCCGGCTTCCTCCTCAGACGCACTGCTTCCAGGCGGCGCGCCGGCCGGCTCTGTTATGGCGACCCGCAGCCCCAGCGTCGTGGTGAGCAGTTTGGCTCGGTAGCCCAGCCAGGCCCTGGCCCGGGCCCCACGCGGCTGGCAGCAGAGCGGCGGCGGCCTGGCCCTGAGGCGCTGGGCCCCGCACTGCGTGCTCCGGACCCGGGTGGCCCGGGGAATACCCGGGGGCGGGAGCGCCCAGATTTCCCTTGCTTTGGCTTTACGTCACCGAAGGGCGGTGGGGAGGACGGAATGGCGGGGTGAAGGGTGGGTCCCCGTCCTCCCGACGGGAGCCCTGGAACAGAGGGCTGCGTGTGGGCGCAGGAGGTGGAAATGGCGTTTGGGGTGACATGTGCCGCCTGCGAGCGTGCGGTGGAGAGAGGCCGAGGGCTGGCGGGGGAGCGATCGTGATCGGGCAGGGGGAGGGCGTGGGAGCCTGCTTGGCAGAGGCCGGGGCCGGGAAGTTGGGGGGTTGCTGAGGACGTCCTCCTATCCCCTCTGGAGGGGTCCTCTGCAGCGAGAGCCACCGCATGGGCGGGCATATAGGGCATTGGGCTTTGCATTTAGTCCTGCAAATGCTATAATTCATATTTGTGGGAATACGCATTGCTTCAGTGAAGCCTCACAGCAGCCCCGGTGGCGATAGCCATGCCTATTTTACGCACGAAGAAACAAGTGAAAAGACGGGTCGTTTTCCCACGGCCCAGAAGTAGTGGGCCTTGAATTCCCCTACGCTGGAATCGCGATCCCATGCTTTTTGATGTTGCAGGAGATTTTTGAAATTGCGAATCTGCTCCTTTTTGCCCAAGGGCATTCATTCTTATCACAATCAGCCTAGGATGCCTTGATCTTGCCTCCGCCGTGATTGGTTCTTTTTTTTTTTTTTTCCTAACTAGCCAAGCTCCTGCCCCCCTTTCCCAACCTTTTTGCTCATGCTTACAAAAATAGCCAAAGGTCTTCCCACTTGCCGCCAGTTAAATGCCTTAGCCTGCTTTATTATAATTGTCGTTATTGATTTAACAATTACCTAGTTACCTGTTGATTGCATCTCTGATTTACACAAATTTGATTTTTTTGTAATTTTAATTTTTTCGCATCCCAGGGCCTTGCTCATGCTAGGCAAGAACTCTACCATTGAGCTACACCCCAGTGCCTAAATAATCTTTATGAGGGCAGGAATCACCACTGTGACTCCAGCACAACAAAATGCCTGGCTTGTGGGAAGTTTTCTTTTTTATTTCGTTGTTTTTTCTTTCTTTCTTTTATCCTTTTTAGACAAATTCTTGCTGTGTCTCCCAGGCTGGCTTCTAACTTGCATGGATGCTCTAACCTCAGCCTCCCAACTGCTGGCATTCCAGGCTTGCGCCACCATGCCCAGCTTGAAAGATTCCAATAATGGTTTGTTGAATGAATAAGTAACCATTTGAGCCCTGAGAAAGAAAAGATTCTGTTTCATATTACGCATTGTGATTTTAGGTAAAAAGCACTGGTCTTAATGGAGTCTGACCTGAAATCCTGCTTGATTATTGAGCTATTTACTAGCCATGAGTCCTTGGGCATGTTCATCTCTCTAGGCTTATTTCTTATGTATATTTGAGGTGCTGACTACTGGTGTTATTGAAAAGATTGTAAGACAGTCTATGTGATTAAACAGCCCTTGCACAGTTGGTCTCTGACTGGGAATGGTAATAATAGCCATCACTGTGTTTCGTACATAGTCTTTATTTGTTTTGAAAACAAACCTAACAGTGGTATGATCATTATTATCATTGTACAGAATGAGGAATCTTAGAAACCTCAAAGAGCTTAACAGACATAGTCTAGCTCAAACAGTTACAAAGAAGAGGAGGAAAGGCTGGGGTTGTAGCTTAATGAGCAGTTGACTAGCATGCACAAGGACCCAGGTTAGATCCCGAGCACTAGTGTTGGGATAAATAAATTTTAGAAAAGATGAGCGCTCACTCAAACTTAGGTCTCTCCCTGGAGCCTATGCAAGTAAATGATATGGTAATACACGGTGGGTACTAAACAAATCATAATGACTTATTTTTACTCAGTTGTTGAGGAAGGATGCTGTTAGCTTTGGGATATGATGCCCAGCCCAGTATACAGTGAATTATTTATTGCTAGAACTGGCTGGTGTTAGTTCTGTTTGAACATCAAGAAAATCATTGTCTTTAGTTTGCAAATTCCTGTTCCTTTTTTTTTAACATTTCCTTCCTCTAAATTGTGTGCATGTTAGCAATATCAAACACTTAAACAGTGCTGTGTGCTAGTTACTATTCTAAGCCTTTTACATATATTAGCTGATTTGATCTTTTAAAAAATTGTGTGACTCAAAGGAATTAAGTAACTTGCCTAAGATCACTCAATAATGCTACGACAATCTGAACCTAAGTGATTTGGCCCCAGTTTCTGCTCTTAACCTTTAAACTTAAGTTAGGGGTGACAATAGTAGCTATTTATTAAATACTCAGTCTTAGGCATTTCAGTAAATATTTTGCAGGTATTATCTAATGTAAATTCCCTAAAGTTACAAAATAGGTACCTTACTAGGTAGATAAACAGTACCTAGTATGACCTTGGAGGCACAAGATAAGTGAAGTAACTTGCCCTGGATCACTTGAAATTGGCCCTTCGATCTGCCTGATACAAACCATGTTGCTTTTAACTGTCAATTTATTTTCTTTAATTTTTTGTTGTTTTAGACTTCACTTAATATTATTAGCATATATTAATTGTACAGAATATAACTATCATTTTAGAAAAAGCGTCTGGGTTTTTGTAAACTAATGCTAAACATCAGATACACCGTATGTGGATATCTCTTCTGAATTTCAGGAAGGTAGGACTAGAAATACAATATTGTAGTAACTGAACTTAAATCTTACTAATTAATTTTTTTGAGGCAGGGTCTCTAGGCTGGTCTCCACCTCCCCATCTTCCTGCCTCAGCCTCCCGAATGCTGCTGGGATGACAGCATGCCTCGTGTGCTAATGATTTTGTGTGTGTGTGCTAAGGATTGAACTTATGGTCTTGCACATGCTAAGCACATGCTCTGCCACTGAGCTATACCTCCAGCCAGCTGCGAATAATTTCCTCAGAATTGGTAAAATGGTGCATTTTTTTGCCCCATAACCATATCACTGTTGTCAACAAGGTTTAAATTGGCATTAGTTGGTGGGTGTAGCCTGCAGCCATACCACCCTGGCGTCCAGTTTTATCAGATCTTGAAAGCTAAGCAGGGTTGGGACTGGTTAGGACTTGGATGGGAGACCTCCTGGGAATACCAGGTGCTATAGGGTTGGGCGAAGAACCTACAACCCACTCCCAAAACAGTCATTTAAAATCCTATGAATAGCAGAGAAGTACCTATGTAGTGCCAAGGATGGTACAGTGTAGGGTAGTGTTTTGTTATATTGTACATAAGGTCGCTATGAGTCTGGTATGACTCAACAGCACCTAACAATTGGTAGGTGTAGACCAAAATTATTCTTTTTGACCACCAAGAAGTGGAGCAGTTCAATTTAGGGGTTACCTTCTGTGAGTTGAGTACTATATCATGCATGCTGTTGTTGTTGTTGTTAGGTGGACCCATCTTAATTGTTTTCTATCCATTGTTTGTTTCTGAGTATTGCAGTAGGTGGAAAAATGACTAGCCAGATCAACAGAGAGGAGGTGTCTTGGAATTTTCTTCTATTTTTTTAAGATTTAAAAAAAT
The DNA here is from genome assembly GCA_007922755.1 of Pedetes capensis. Taxonomy (NCBI): domain Eukaryota; kingdom Metazoa; phylum Chordata; class Mammalia; order Rodentia; family Pedetidae; genus Pedetes; species Pedetes capensis. Next base: position 17,879 of record VMDO01027027.1, read on the forward strand.
ATTTTTGGCCATGCATGGTGGTGCATGCCTGTAATCCCAGCACTCAGGAGGTGGAGGCAGGAGGATTGCCACAAGTTCAAGGCCAGCCTAGTGTACATAATGAGTTCTAGGCCAGCTGGTGCTACAAATAAATAATAAACAAATAAATAAGAATTATTTTTTGAGATAGAGTTTCACTGTAGTCAAGACTGGACTGGCCTTGAATTCTTGTTCCTCCTGCCTCAGCCTCCAGAGGATGGGGATTACAGATATGTGTCACGTGTCTACCTTGTTTATTTATTCATTTTTGTGGTACTAGTGGTTGAACCCAGGGCCTCACGTTTGCATGCTTTGTAAGTGCTACACCACTGAGCTGCACCACCAACCCCCCTTTTTTATTTTTACTTTTTGAGACAAGTTGTTGTTGTTGTTGTTAGGTGCCGTCGAGTTGGTATCCAACTCATAGTGACCCTCTGTACAACGGGAAACACTATTGTCAGTGCCTCTCTGCTATGCATAGGGTTTTCAAGGGCAGATGGATTTTTGGGAGGGGGTTGCCAGGACCTTCTCCCAAGCCTACAGCTTCTGGTGTTCCAGGCGGTCTCCCATCCAGGTACTAACCAGGCCTGACCCTGCTTAGCTTCCGAGATCTGAGGGGATCGGATGCCACAGGGCTATGGCTACAGGCTTTGAGACAAGAGTCTCACTAAATTACAGACTGCCTCTGGTCATGAATTTGCCACTCCCTACTCCGCCACCACGCCCAGCTTTACCTTATCTTTTTTTAAGATAAAATCTCTGCATACCTCAGGCTGGCTTTGAATTTATAATCCTCCCACCCTAGCCTCCCAAATACTGAGATTATAGGTGTGTACCACCACGCCAAGCCTAGCTATTTTTGTTATGAGACAAGATCTGGCCATATTGCCCAGGATGGCCCAGAACTCCTGTACTCCAGTGATCTTTCTTCCTTAGTCTCTCAAGGAGTTGGGACTGCAAGTGGCTGACCTCACACTCAGTGGAATTTTCTTTTACTTTTCTATAGTTAGACAGTAAGTGGACCCTGTCATTCCCCTCCACCATAGTAAAGGAGTACTGAAGATATGCTTGTGTATTCTATCTTTCTGTAATTTTATGTTATATAGATTCAGTAAGATTTATATGCCACATAAAAGTGCCAGTCATTACCATTAATATCAATATTGAGACTCAATTGTTATTTTCCTGCCAGTTATTACCAAATAACTAACATTTAAAATAATGTGCTACTAATAAGAATTTGGGCTAGGATTTAGCTCAGTTGGTAGAGTGCTGCGCTGCAGTCTCTGAGGTCCCAAGTTCAATTCCCAGCATCGCAAAAGTGGGAGAAGGGCCTGGTAATCCACTCCCAAGGCAATCCCGAAACAGTCAGCCATTGAAAACCCTATGAGGGTCGCTATGAGTCAGATACCAACTCGACAGCACCTAACAACAACAACAATAAGAATTTGGGGCTGAGGTTTAGCTCAAGTTGGTAGAGTGCCTCTCTACACTCTCTGAGGACCCAGGTTCGATCCCCACAAAATACGGGAGAAGGATGTGACCATCCACTCCCAAAGCAATCTTAATCAGCCATTGAAAACCCTATGAGGGTCAGACCCAACACAAGGGCACCTAACAACAACAATAAGAATTCAGGTACTTCAGCTTACTATGGAACTACTATCTTTAACATTGTACTTGTGATAATTGACAGGTATAAATTTTTTTTTATTCTAGAGTGAACATGTCTTTTATTCCACCATGCACATTAATAAAAGGAAAGATTATGGTGTTAATTCATATACTTGCATGTTTGGTAGTTATGAGCCCATTTGTCTAGAGTGGGTAATTTATCCCTGGGTTGAATAATCAAGAATCTGGTCTTAATTCTTATAATAGCTTTAACACCTAGAATGGAAGGCAAGCAAATGATATATGTAATTTATTTATAAAACTGATATGAAATTGGAAGATGACTATACTACTTATTTTAATTATTTTCACATAGGAATATCAGTGTCAGTAAGTCATAACTTGGATTTTATGATACCCAGAGTTAGCACAAATTATCCCAAGAGGGTGGCCTATTATATACTTGAATGTTTTTTGAGAATTTTAGTGTATCTGAATTATAAAAGGTAAAAATAGACCACCTTTTGATTTATGTCCACTCTTGTTGTTAGGTCGAGTCCAACTCATAGCAACTCTATGTGCAACAGAATGAAATATTCCCTGATTCTGTGCAAGGCACATGATTTTTTTTATGTATAAACCCATTGTTGCAGACACTGTGTCAATCCATCTAGTTGAGGATCTGTCTTTTTTTCATTGACCCGCCACTCTCCCAAATATGATGTCCACTCTAGAAGCTTGGAAATGTTGGTTACTAGGAATAAAATCAAAGGTATTTTGTCCACTATTTTACATTTCTTAATTCATATACTTTATTTTAGGACTTGCTTCCATTTAGTCTTGTTTGGACTCACAAATACCATTTTTTGATCACAAAGAGACTTAAGCAATCCTTGTCACAGATGAGAAATTGATGTTGCCAGATTGTATTAGTTTAGGTTAATTTCCTTGCTTACTGTAATTTTAGGTAATGTATCTACAGTTAGAAATTTTATGTATAGACCATAAAAATTTTCACATGAAGGCCATTATTGTAAATGTGACACACATAATTATTAAGAATTTGTGTTGGGCATGGTGGCACATGCCTGTATTCCCAGCACTAAAGGAGCTGAGGCAGAAGAATCACAGATTTGGGAGGCCAGCCTGTACTACATAACAAATTCCAGGCAAGCCTAGCTACATAGCAAGGCTCCTGAAAAACGAAAAAGATTTTGTAATGCCAGTTTTACTACTGCAAGTTAAAATTATTTCAGTAATTTGGCAAGTTTGAGCACGACACCCTGCTTTCAATTCCCCAGCAAAAGTATGATTTTCAAGAGGTAAACAAGGACCAGTGTAGATTTTATTACTGACAAGTGTATCACAAATAAGACAGAATTTGAGAGCTGTGTTCTAGAGTTTTGAGGAGATGCATTCAGATTTCTGAACTGTCTAGGTGATGGGAAGTAATTCAGAGCTATTAATAACCTGTCATTTGATTTCCAGTTCAGCCAGAAATGGACCCACTGGGAAGGTAGATCTGGAGGGAAATCATGTTTTCATTTGTTTACCATTTCTGTCCACTCCAGAGCTCTCCCCAAATATTTTGGTATCGGAACCTTCCCCGAAAGCCATCCAAGACTTTTTGTGATCTTTTCTAGCTATTTTTTTGAGACAGGTTCCTGCTGTATAGCCCAGGCTGCCCTCCAACTCATTCTGTAGCCCAGGCTTACCTCAAACTTGTGATCCTCTTGTTTCAATCTTCCTAGTGATGGGATTACAGGTATGTGACACCATGCCTTGCTATAGCTATTGTTTTTAAAATAGGGTCTTGCTATGTATACTGGGTTGGCCTCAAATCATGGTCTTCCTGCTTCAGCTGCATGAGTGCTGCAATTACAGTGCAAGGATTACAGGCATGCGGCACCATGCCTGGCATCTCTAGATAATTTTATGTTGAGTGCTTGTTATGGACTGAGCAACTGTGTGCTCCTCCCACTGGTATTCATATGTTGAAACTCTTACTCCAAGTGCTATTGTATTTGGAGATGGGGCTTTGAGAAGGTATAACTACCTCCCCAGAAGATGGAGCTCTAGTCTGATGGAATTAGTGCCCTTGTAAAAGAGGCACTAGGGAGCTTGCTAGAAGAGGTCATGTGAGCACATAGTGAGAAGGCCCACAAGCCAAGAGAAGAGACCTCACAATGAAGCCTACCCTACACGGTCCTTGATCTTGGACTTCCAGTCTCCGGAGCTGTAAGAAATAAATTTCTAGTAGTTAAGACACCTGTTCTGTGGTATTTTGTTATGGCAACCTGAGCAAACTAATAGTTTTTTTAGAAGATTTTGATAATAATCAATTTCAAAACCAAGTCACACATAATAAGACTGTGGTTTATATCCATATAGCATATGAAAGCTAGGCACTGCTATTGCTTAGTTGATTTAGAAGCCTGTGCTAATTCAGTGTCAGACATGAGAGTCTTCCTTTACTAGTTTACAATCCAGGCAACAGAATATAATGATTACTTTAAACTTGTTCTTGCCAATGGAGGGAGTCTTGCGTTCTAAGTTTATCTTTAGTTTATATATTAGGACATTTGAAAATTCACATTTGTAGGCCTGTTGGATTAGATTGGGGTTCAGATTATAATTGTCCTGTGCTGTGCAGTTATACAGTATGCTTTTTCCAGTAGATTATAAATTCTTTAAAGGCTATAAATTCAGGCATGTACCATGACACACACCTGTAATCCCAGCAATTTAGGAGGCAGAGACTGGAGTATCTCAAGTTCAAGGCCACAAGCAACCTGTGCAACTTAGTGAAACCTTATCTCAAAAGGAAAGGGGTTCACGGTGCAGCTTAGTGGTAGAGCACTTGCCTAGTACGCACAACACGCTGCTTTCAATTCCCCAGTGTTGCCAAAAAGAGGGGCTGTAGTTTGTAATCACCTGTGAAATCTATCACACTATGTCTTAAGGTGAATGCAAAAGTTCTTTTGTGTAATTGAACATATTGCAATATCTAGCTCTCTGAACCTTTCTATCAGAGCAGCCACTTGATAACTAGTCCACTATCAGATAGTATTAATTAATATATATTAACCAATATCAAATGGGACAAATGACCTAAGAAGATGATAGACCAACATGTATATTTCTGTCCTGCTCTTATAGAGATTGAGATTATTGGACCTTATTAATGTGAAGTTATGTTTGAGATGATTAAACCCAAGATCCTATTTATGGAATTGTATCTATTTTATATTGTTTCATATCAATTGTCCACATACAAGTAAGGCTTCTGAACCAGTTTGAGTTCTCTCATACTACTATAATACCGTTTATTTAATGGCAGTCCACAGTTGTAGATGTACATGTCATGTCATCTGCTATACTGCAAGCTCATTGATGGTAGCTATATCAGGTATATCTAATCCTTCCTAATATGTACAACATAGTTGGTACTCAATAACTCTTTGAGTACTAGTAATAATACAGGTTCTAGGGCTAGGGTGCGGCTCAGTGGTAGAGTATGTGCTTAGCATGCAAGAAACCATGAGATAGATCCCCAGTACCACATACACAAAAATGAACCTGTGCATGTGTGTGTTCTGGGGATAGGATATATAGGTTCTTTTGTTGTGTGTGATACTTGGGATAAAACTTAGGGTCCCACATATGCTAGGCAATTGCTTTACCACTGAACCATACCCCAGCCTCAGAATACAGGCTGTGAATTATGTCCTCACCATGTAGTAATTAGTATTCTAATATTTGATCATTAAATATGAATTAAGAGGGCTTGACTTTTTGTTAAATGTAGAATTGGTAACTTGCCCTCATTCAAATGAATTGCTTCTCATTTAACTTTGTATTATGATGTAGTTTTGAACATCCCCAAGTAAACATAATTGTATAATGGACTCATTTATCCATTGTCCAGTTTGGACACCTATCCATCCATAACTAATAATTTTTTAGGAAACCTGTGAACATACCCCATTTACAAATAATGAATGATAACAAAGATGTGAATTCATGCCTAAAGTATCTCAAGTGATACAAGTCTTATGAATTTCTATTTTTGCCTTTTGTTGTTGCTAGGTGCTGTCAAGTTGGGTCTGACTCAACTCAAGTTGGGTTGTACAACGGAATGAAACATTGCTCGATTCTGTGCCTGTCACACCATCTTATTTATGTTTAAATCCATTGTTGCAGACACTGTGTCAATCCATCTAGTTGAAGGTCTTCCTTTTCTGTTGACCTGCCACTCTCCCAAACATGATGCCCTTCTCCAGGAACTGGTCCCTCCTGACTACATGTCAAAAGTAGATAAGCCACAGTCTAGCCATCCTTCCTTCCAAGGAGCACTCTGGTTACACTTCTTCTAGGACAGATCTGTAGGCTCTTTTAGCAGCCATGATATATTCACTATTTGTCTTCAGCACCATAATTCAAAAGCATCAATTCTTCTCCTGTCTCTCTTATTTAGTGTCCAACTTTCACAACCATATGATGCAACTGAAAATACCATGGCATGAGGCAGGCACACGTTTGTCTTCAATTTGACATCTTTATTTTTAACACTTTGAAAAGGTCTTTTGCAACAGCTTTTCCCAATATGATGCATCTTTTGATTTCTTGACTACTGCTTCCATTAGTGTTGATTGTAGAACCAAGTAAAGCAAAATCTTGGACAACCTCAGTCTTTTCTCCATTTATCATGAAGTTGCTTACTGACCCTCTTGTAAGGATTTTTGTTTTCTTGATGTTGAGGCACAACATTGTTCATTGATCTTCATAAGCAATATTTCAAATCCTCTTCACTTCCAGCAAGCACAGTGGTGTTTATGCAAGTTGTTAATGAGTCTTCCTCCAATCTTGATGTCACATTCTTCTTCTAAAGTCAGTTTCTTGGATTATTTGCTTACTGTGGAGATTAAAGAGGTACAGTGAAAGGATACGGCCCAGACATGCACCTTTCTTGACTTTAAACCAAGCAGTGTTTCCTTGTTCTGTTTGAATGACTGTCTCCTGGTCCAGGTACAGATTCCTCATGAGTACAATTAAGTGCTCTGGCATTCCCATTCTTTGCAATGTTTGTATAATTTGTTATGATCCACACAGTCAAATGCCTTTCCATAGTTGATAAAACAGATAGACATCTTTCTGGTATTCTCAGCTTTTGGCAAATATCCATCCAACATCAGCAATGATGTCTCTGGTTCCATGCCGTCTTGTGAATCTGGTTGAATTTTTCCACGGTTCCCTGTCTATATACTGCTGCAGTCACTTTTGAATGATCTTTAGCAAAGTTTTTGCTTGTGTGTGATTTTGATAGTTTCCACTTTCAGTTGGATTCGCTTTCTTGGGAATAGGCACAGATATGGATCTCTTCCAGCCAGTTGGCGAGGTAGCTGTTTTCCAAATCTCTTGGCATAAACAAGTGAGTACCTCCAGTGCTGCATCTCTTTCTTGAAACATCTCTATTTGTATTCCATCAATTCCTGGAGCCTTGTTTTCACCAATTCCTTTAAGGCTACTTCCACTTCTTCCTTTAGTATCATTGGTTCCTAATCATGTGCAACCCTTGGAAATGTTTGGTCACCCACCAGTTCTTTTTGGTATAATGACTCTGTATTCCTTCCAACTTCTTTTGATGTTTACTGCATCATTTAATATTTTCCCTGTAGAATCCTTCACTATTTCTGTTCAAGGCTTGAATTTTTCTTCTCTTCCTTAAGTTTGAGAAAAACAGTGTGTTTTTTCCCTTTTGGTTTTCTATCTCCAGCTCTCTACACGTCATTATATTTTATTTTGTCTTTTTGAGCTGCCCTTTGAGATCTGCCATTTAGTTCCTTAACTTCATCATGTCTTCCTTTTACTTTAGCTGCTCTACATTCAAAGGCAAGTTTCAGATTTGGGGAGAGTTGTATTAACATGTTTTTATGCTGGAAATAATCAAATACATCTTTCTAAAGAACAAAATAAAATCTACAATTTTTTAAAACCACCTCTTTGGCATAGAAATCTGTTTTGATTGGAAATCAAAACTTTTAAATTAGAAATCAGTTTGGTTTGGTGGCTGAAGTAGAATTCTTATTTTGCAGTATATCCCTGATCTGTCTGCATTCTTAGAGTACGTGTCTGGGATGAACTCTGGGCAGAATCCACATAGGCTTTAATTGAAACAAACAAGACTCCTGAAGGTTTTAGGCTACCCATAGAACCTGTATTGAGGCACTGAGCCATTATGACACATTGTTAACCAATAATTTTATGCAAAAGCTATTCCATGTCACTATTTTTCCATAATTAAATATGAAAATGAA